>VZUI01049896.1:0-34091 GCA_013401135.1 Cettia cetti
AGCTGCAATTGGACAATTAAACTCCAATATGCAAATGGATCAAAACTTATAAAAATGTAACATCTCGTGACCAGGTAGCCATTTTTTCTGTTGGCATAAGGATGTAGTTTTGAGCCTCATATTAAGTGCTAGTGAGCTTTCTCCACAAGGTAGGTAGACAAAACAAATCCTTTTTCTTGCTGAGGACCAAGGATGACCATCAGACCCAAAAACATCAACAACAGAGGGAGGAACAAAAAAGACAGGACCACCTGAAGCTGCAAAAGGATGTAGTTTTGAGCCTCATATTAAGTGCTAGTGAGCTCTCTTCACAGGGTGGGTAAACAAAACAAATCCTTTTTCTTGCTGAAGATCGAGGATGACCATCAGACCCAAAAGCATCAACAAGAGAGGGAGGAACAAAAAAGACAGGACCACCTGAAGCTGCAATTGGACAATTAAACTCCAATATGCAAATGGATCAAAACTTATAAAAATGTAACATCTCGTGACCAGGTAGCCATTTTTTCTGTTGGCTCCTGGTCCACCCTGGGTGCAGCCTTGGTCAGGCTTCTGTCTTGCCCAAGGTAGATCCTGGAGGCTTTTCAATAAAGACCTACTTTATTCTCTAGCTCTGTCCAGTCTCTGTTCCAGGTCGACTTTCTAAGGCATCATCAACTCCACAGCCAGAACACGCCTTGGGTTTGGAGTTTTTATCCCCCTCACTCATCATTTAGTTTTCCCCTCTGCTGTTAATTCCCACAAAGCAGCATCAAGCCAAGATCAGAAAACTTCAAAAAAACCTCACTGTGACCTTAATAAAAAGAGGGATTTTTTTTTAATATGGGCAGAGACCTGGTCGGTGAGGAAGGAGGGTTTGTAGGTGCCATCTGTGGAGGTGTTGCCAGTGCCACGCAGGGACTTCATGTGGGACACGGCCATGCGCAGGATGGTCAGCTTGTCCGGCTTGCGGGCCAGGGCGCTGCACGTGGGCACCATGTCCGACAGCTCCGTGATGTAGGCCGTCATTTTGTTCCTCCTCCTGCGCTCAATCTCGCTGTGGTTCTCCCTGAGAGAGGTTGAGGAGGAGAGAAAAGGAGGAAGGTGAAGTTAGCGGGGGTGGGAGGCTCAGGTTTGTCCCCCAGGTCAGCGCTCGCACGGGTGTGACACACAGAGATGCAACGGGGCCTGCGGAGATGCAGGATTGGGAGTCAAGCCTGACATGCTGGGCGTGCACAGGGAATGTGGAGACAGGGGCAAGGAGGAGAAGGCTACACCTGGACCTTCCTCAGAGTCACAGCAGCTCCCTGGAACCTGGGGACAGCGAGGAGCTGGGCTGACCTTCCCCATCCACCACACAACGCTGCAGGAAGCCAAAGGAATTGCTCCTCTGCTTCCAAAGTGGGGTCACCTCTCTGCAGGTGACCTCGACACTGTCCATCTGAGGGTGGATGAGATCACCTGCACCCTCAGACACGCCAGGTCTGCAGCTAAAACTTGGGCACCTGCAGGTGACCTCGACACTGTCCATCTGAGGTGGATGAGATCACCTGCACCCTCAGACATGCCAGGTCTGCAGATAAAACTTGGGCACCTGCTCTTCTGGGCAACCTGGGCTAGTGGGAGGTGTGTGACTGGCTCCTTCCAAGCCCAGCCACCCCAGGATTCTGAGTGACCTGAATCAGCTGGGTCTCACCTGAGTTCTTGGGAAGCCACTTCTCAGTGACATCAAGAGCCCTTTCACTATCACAGCAGGGAAAGCTTCCAAGCAGGTTACACCTCATTTCTGCACAGATGGTCAAGGCCAACCAACCTGGGCAACACCTGGGTGGTGGCACCAACCTCTAAAGAGGCACTGTGGCCACTGCTGCCACCAAAAGAGGCTCTTGGCACCCCTTTGGCTCACAGGGCACAGTTCCCATCAGTCCCACAGACCAGAACTTGGTTCTTTCTTTTCCATTAATATATAATTTAACTGGGTTCCTAAGGTGGGTTTTCCAAAACAGATTTTAAAGCCAGGTTTCCTCTGCAGAAGGATGGATCAGGTGCAAGGAAGCACATGGTGGGAAGTGAAATGAGATGGAAGTGTTGGAAGGAGCAAGGATAGGCAGGTGAATAAACAGGATCAATACAAAAACGGAGCATTTATCACTACGAGGTGTGTGCAGACATTTAGTGACCTCACCCTTGAGTCAGGCAGCTTCTCTAAACTCACAAGCTCACGTGTGAAAAACAAAGATCCTTCAACTACAAAAGCTACTGGAGAATCACCAGACATTTACATTTCACTGTCACTCTGCCATGAGTAAAAGGATGGAAGAACTGGGATTGTCCATCCTGAGGGACGAGAAGGCTCCAAGGAGACTTTGGAGCCTGTCCAGTGCTTAAAGGGGCTCCAAGAGAGCTGGAGAGGGATTTGGGACAAGGCCTGGAGGGACAGAACAAGGGGGAATGGCTTTCCACTGACACAGGGCAGGGCTGGATGGGATTTTGGGGAGGAATTGTTCCCTGTGAAGGTGGGGAGGCCCTGGCACAGGCTGCCCCATCCCTGGAAGTGTCCAAGGCTGGACTGGATGGGATTGGAGCAACCTGGGATAGAGGTTCTCATTCTCCTTCCATGAATGAGATGAGCTCTAAGGTCCCTTCCAACCCAAAACCACTCCATGGTTCTCTGGAATGTTCTTTACCACAGGCTCCTGGGAACAAACCCTTCCCTGTATTCCCAGGCCTCACCTCTGTGCCTTCCTGACCTCCTCAAATATTTCAGCACAGCTCAGTGCAGTCAGCAAAGGCACTTTGGGGGTCAGGTTTTGGTTTTAAAGACAAAACTGCCCCAAACTGCTAAAGTCTGCAAGGTGGAAAACGAAGGGTGCAGGTGTTACGGCTGCTGCAGGTGTGCACAGGTGACAAATCACCTGCACGTGGCCACAGGTGTCCTCAGGGCCCATTCCTGGATTCCTGGTGCAGCATTCCAGGTGACTATTCTGGTGGTTTCAGGCACAATCTCTCATTAATTACTAATAGAAACTTGGGGAAAAATGAAATCCTGGAAGGAAAACACCTGAGCTAGCACACCTTTTCCTTTTCCTGCATTCTCAGGACACAAAACCTTCCCAGATGGACAATTTGGCAGCTCAGAACAAGAGGAACTGTATTTAGCACAGGTTAGCAAAGCTACAGGTGAAAGCAGGAGCTCAACCCTGTGGCCTTTGGTAAATAAATATTTTCATGCATTCCCTAAAAACATTCTTCCAAGGATTAGGTGTGCCTTTCCTCAATGCCTTTCCCCTCCTAATCCCAATTTCACAGACATTTCCAGGAGTCTGATAATCCTCTGCAGCAGATGAGGGAAGGAAGAGGGGGAAAAAAAAAAATAAAAGAGGAGGGATGCCTAGAGAAACATTAAGGAAAGGAAAAACTCTGCTTGTCCATGCTTGAAATCTCCATTCTCCTACCTGGCAAGTCTCTCCTTATCCGCTGAACTCTGCTCATCATCAGACCTAAAAATAAAATTAGCCAGCTAAGCTAAAAATGGAAAAAAAGTTGAAAGAAATGGAAAAAAAAAATAAAAAAAAAATGGAAAGATGGACTAGGAAACCCAGCCTAGGGACAGGTCTGTTTTGCAGAGGAGCAATGCCATAAAATAAAGCAGTCATTAGTTTGCAACATTCCACATTAAATTGGTGCCTGATGTGTTGGAGTTTTAAAACATTTTCTGAGGCTGTGACCTAATTTGTTTATTTCTAATATTAGAAGCGCTCTGATATTTCTAACATATTTTTTTGATTTGCTTGACTTCAGAAGGACTTAAACCACTTTAAAAGCTGGAGAATCCCAGCTTGGAATTCCCCTTTGGCAGGTAACAGCAGGACAGTGACCCCCAAATCCTGGGGGCAGTTTGGGGCCCCTCCTGGCAAGAGGGACATTGAGAGGTTGGAGCATGTCCAGAGAAGGGAAGGGAGCTTCAAAGAGCTGTAAAAATACCATGGGTTCAGTCCCAACACTCTGAGATAACTGTCAGACACCAAAAAGTGATCAAAGTATTCCCTACAATCTCCAGAAAATGTCCAATTTGTAGAGCTTCTGTGTAATTCCACACAAAACAAACAAATCATAACGTGTGCCAGGAAACCCTGTTCAAGGAAAACTTGGAACTGTGCAGGAAACTTGAATGTCTGCAAGTTTCATGAGCAGGAGAAAAGAGTGAGAGTCCAAGGCCAGAGCTGAAAGGAACGGTGAAAAAGAGAAATGTCATTGTCACACTCAATGAACTGGCCCAAAAAAATATCAAGGAGAATGTGTGGATCCCTTGGAGCACCTTCAAAGAGGTGATTGTGAGAAGGGTGCTGCACAATCCCTCTAATGTTAAGTTTTTTTGGCACAAAAAGCTTAAAAATTATCCAATTCTTACCTGGCAAATCTCTCTTTATCGTTTGGCATCGGGTCATCATCACATCTAGGAAAAGGGGGAGAGGTTAAAGTGTTTACACTTCTTTCTTTCCTAAAAAAACACTGAGAAAACACATGGTTTAATAACTCCCACAAAAAAAAAAAAAAAAAAAAAAAAGGCAAAAAAGGTTAAAAAGGCCAAGTTGGCTGTGGGTGGGCAGTGCAGGATAATTCACTGATCACTCCAAACATTATTGGCATCACTTCCACAGGGTTTTCCAATCAAGGATGGTGGGATCACAATTTAATCCCACACCAAGAAATAGATTAAATTTGCACTTGGAAGATAAAGGAAGCCTAAATCAGAACCTCCTCTTGGTAAATCCTACATTCATCATGCTGAAACCATTCCATGGCCATCCTTAAAGCATGGGAATGCAGGGAATTCCAGCACCATTGGAGTTACTCAATCCTAAATCCTGTAGTGAGGCTACAAATAAATTACACAAGATATTCCAACTCTTCTGTGGTCCATATGGATCAGGAGGAGATCCTTGCAGCCTCGCCAACTCCTTGGGAATTAAGGATGTCTCTGGAAGTGAAGCATCCTTACAACAGATGAGGATTAATTAACGATGTCTGAGGCAGTAAAAAAAGCCACAGAGATGGAGGAATATTGCTGACTGGGAGAGAGGGAAGAGTTTGAGGAACTGGAGCAATTCCCACCTCTTGCCAGAGAGGAAAAGTCACAGGAGCAGAAAGATCTTGCTCCAGGGAATACACAGACACAGTTAGACCACAGGACAGAAATTCCTGGATGCCATGCTCTCCCTCACCTGAGGAATTTACTGTTCCCTTCTCCATCATCATCAAAATCAAGCCTGAAAAACAGGAAAAAAAAAAAAAAAGACAACTGTTAACCAAGTGGTTTCTCCTTTAAATTACTTTTCTGTCTGCCCCCATGGATTCAGATGATTCCTGAAAGGAAAAATTTACTAATCCCAAAGAAATTTAGTGATCCTAATGTGAAACAACCGACAAAGTTTGGAAAGGGGATTCTATTAGGTGTCCATCAGGAACAGTGCAAGGAAAAACAGTTCCAAAAGAAGAAAACCCACTTGGAGCATCCACTGCATCCCAACCTTCTGTTCCAAAAGCCTGGATCTCTTCCAGATGGAACATTCCCAGTTCAAAAGCCTGGATTGGGAGCATTTAAATTTAAAAAAAAAAAAAAAAAAAAAAAAAAAGAAAAAAGAAAAAAAGAGATGAGGGTAGAATCTTCCTGGAGTTAAAGTTCAGTTTGTGCAGTGTTTGCTCACACAGGACCAAAACCCCATTTCTGACCAGTTCATTAGGGAGGACAGAAGGTGTTTCACCTTTCCTTTTGGGATGGAAAACTGTGGAAAACTCTGCAGCATGGGAGGAGCTGCAGAGGAGTGGGAGCATCAGCAAATGGAGCTGAAGGAAAGAGTTTGAGTGACTGGGAGGGGCGCAGAGACAGATTTGAGTTTGCTTGAAAATTACGAGGCAATTTCTCCTGCCAGAAATCTGGGAACAGCCACTCAACTCCCTTTGAATTTGCAAAGGCATTTTTAGCAAACAAAAAGCCTCCCACAAGCACATTGTGGCTTCTCCCTATCCCTCCCAGGGACAGCACAGCTGCAAAGGTTGGAGTAAAGCCCCAAACCCCAAATTCTCTGTTCCCCCAGATCTTGCAGCAGCTCCTGTCCTGCTCTCAATCCTTGGTGTGTATTTGCTCCTTCTATGAGTGCAAAGCTTTTAATTTCCTCTGAATACATCACTTAACCCCCTCTTCAAGGGGTGTAGCTGGCACAAAGACACCACCACAAAGGCTGGACAGAGCCCACCTGAAGGAACCAGGAAACTTCTCAAGCAGCAGCCACAGCTGCCCCTCAGGAGGCTGACAGCTCTTTCTGGAGAACAAAACTTCCTCAAAAAGGTGTTTTTCCCTCAGCCCCAGCCCTCAGTCACTCACCCAGGCCGTCTCTTGCTGGGTCTCTGAGCAACGGCTGCTCCAGCCTGGGCTCCCGAGCCGGAGTTCCCGGAGCCGACGGCTGCACCCAGCGAGGAAACATCGGATGCCATCTCTAAACAGAGTGGGAAAAAAAAATCAGGGAAATCAACCAATATCACATCCAAACCCCTCTGGTTCAGTGGAACACTCCCCAGAAGAAGCAGTTGTGTGTCAGCATCTGCTGGGGCTGGATCTGGGGCAGTGTGTGTCCTTTCATCTGCTCCCAGCGCGGAGCACACGCTGCTCCCTCAGCTGGAGAGCCGAGGCTGCCAAATTAAAAGATTTGGTCTCTTTGAAGAGAGGAGGAGCCTGGTGGGAGCAGGGAAGAGGCTGAGGCTGCACCATGAAGGAGGGAGGAGGAGCAGAGCTGCCAGTTTCCCTGATGACACCAACTTGCAGAGGGTTCATTTCCCAATCTGAGACAAAAATGAACCAAAACGCTCCTAAATCCATCGTTGTTCAGGTGATCACTTCTGGTCTTCACCAGTACAGACCAGTGGGCACCATTACTGGCCTGCTTGGAGCACCCTGGATGAGTGTGAGGTGTCCCAGGTGATCCAAACCAGTCTGTGATTCCATTTTCCTGCATTTTCCCCTAATCCTGCTTGTTCAGGAGCACAGGTAACAGGGTCTGCAGGTGTTCAGAGCTTGCTCAGTGTGGCTCATGCTGAATCTACATCCCAGCATCACCATCAGAGCCCAACCAACGTTCCTCTACATTCAAACAGTTTGTTCCACATCAGAAAATGAATTTTTAAATCCATTATACACCTTTTTTCCCCCCATTTCTGAAATAAGTCAGCTCTGTGCTTATTTTAACGGTCGTGGGTTTGTTAATGTGCTGCCAAACTGCCCCAAAACAGTCGCCCAAAAATCTCCAGCACAACCTTTGCAAACTGAGCCTGATGCAGATCCCAAACCACTTCTGCTTTATCAAAGTGGAGGGACCCCAAAGCTACCCAGACACCCTCAAAACCTCCAGCGTTGTGCTTCCCAAACCGCCCCCAGCAGCACCGAGAGCAGCTCGGGCAGGAAACAGCCACAACTGGGGGGACAAAATGAAGAACTGAGGTCAGGTTTAATGAATTAGGGGAAAAAATGGGCTTTAAGCTGGGCTTCCCAAGTCCTTCTCCACTCCCCCAAGCCAGATTTCAGCCCAACAATAGTTTTATTTCACTTCCAGAGTTGGATATTGGTTTATTTACAGCTAAAAGTGGAGCTGTACAATCCCCTCCGTGGTGTGCCTGAACCTCAGAGCAAATACACTCCCAAATTTCTGGTATTTCTGCCAAAATTAAATATATTTTAATACATTAACGTTCCCAGCCTCTCTGCCTGCCTGGTTTGTTTTCCTCCAAGCAGCTGGCGTTGCTGAGGAAGCTTTTTCCTTGCCAATCCATAGTATTTCCCAGGGGTGACTACAGTATGGAATAAGCATCCAGCTGAAGGAGCCAACAACAACAACCCCGACCAACAGCAGGAGAGAGCACAGCCCATCCAACACCAGCTCCAGCAACAAAACACCAGGATCCTCTGGAAATCAAAAATACATCTGCAGAACAAAAAAAAAAAAAAACAAACCAGAAGTGGAAAACCTTCCCCATCTCCTTTCTGCTCGAGTTTGGATCGCTCAGAGGCCGCTGTGCCTCGTGCCTTATTCCCAAGTGAAGTTCCATGGTGACATTGAAGGATTTTGTGGAATAAAATGAAGTTTCAAGTGAGAATAAAGCAGGTCAGGAGGGTTCCTCCTTTTCCCCTGCCATATCTGAAGAGGGTGGGAACAGAAATGAAGTTTTTGGAGCAGAGAGGAGAATCCCTTTCTTGAGGGGAAGGAATTTCCGCTCTGGGCAGGGGAAGGAAGTGACCCAGCTCCACACAGGGCTGAGGGGGACACAGGGAATAGAGTTCTGGATTTTTCACCCTTTGGGATTTCTAGGAAACGCACAGGAACACCAAAATCCCAATTTCTGTCTTCTACCCCAGTCCAAACACAAGCACCTTGACGCTGAGGTGAATTCCTGGAGCACGTGGTGGAATTTTGACTCTGCACAGCTCCCTGGAAGGAGGATGGAGCCAGCTGGGGTCAGGGAATAGAGGTCTGGATTTTTCACCTTTTGGGATTTCTGGGAAATGCACAGGAACACCAAGATCCCAATTTCTGTCCTCTCCCCAATCCAAACACGAACACCTTGACACTGAGGTGAATTCCTGGAGCACGTGGTGGAATTTTGACTCTGCACAGCTCCCTGGAAGGAGGATGGAGCCAGCTGGGGTCAGGGAATAACAAAATGAGGGGAAACAGCCCCCAAATTGTACCAGGAGAGGTTTAGGATGGGTATAAAGGAAAATTCCTTCATGGAAAGGGCACTGGAAGGGGCTGCCCAGGGCAGTGATGCTGTCACCATTCCTGGAAGTGTCCAGCTAAGAGTTTTCCAAGAAATCCCAGGTGAGTTTCCAGCATCCTGTGTGTCCCAGCCCCTCCCAGGACCAATCCCTGCCCCCCCTGCACCATGTGTTGGATTTAATTAAGGCCAGAAAAGAAGAGAAATGTTTGTAAGGGAATTTAAATCCCAACCTCCCCCACTGCTCCAGGCTCCCAGCCCAGCTCTCCTGGGAAAAGCTTTGCTGCAACCACTGGAATCCCAACAGGGGAAAAAAAAAAAAAGGCTCCAAAATAAAATTACTGCAAATATTTCCAGCTGTGATTTACGAGAGGAGCCGCTGCAGCTTTTTGAATACATTTTTTAATTGTACAAAATTTGTGTTTTGCTGAAGAAGCTTTGCCAGGCTCACGTTTGGAGATCAAATCTCACAAGATTTGCTTTAAATTTACCCATTTGTGAGCTCCCCAAAAAGTTTGGAGCAGGTTTGGGAGCAGATAAAGCAGCCTTAAAACTACTTTGCATTTTACTCACAACTACAACGCTTTGGTAGTTCTGCTTTTATGGCTTTTTATTTACAAAACATCTCAATTTCTGTGTCTGGAGTACATTAAATTGATTTTTTTTTTTAAATAAACAGGAGATTTTTAGCTTGTTTGAGTTTCCCATGCAATGCCAGCTCAGCACTTTCATCCCCATGGGAACCTTCTCCAAGAAGAAATATAGAAATTAAGAAAAGAATGTTTCTTCCATTGCTAAAGGGATGAAATTAAGACATTCTGGGTATTTTGGGGCATTACTGGAGCCCTGAAGTCTGTTTTTTTAACAGCAAGGAAAAGAAGACCCACATTATTTGTAAGAATTCTCCAGAATTTATTTCCTTAATAATCTCCACGTTCAGTGTTTGTGTATTTCCCTCCCTATGTGAATATTGGTCACCCTGCCCACGATTATAAATATCAAACACAGATGTTGAAAATTCTTTCTCTTTTCCTTCTTATTATGCAAAAAAAAACCCCCACAGAACCTGAAGATTCCACTTCCACAAATGCTTGGAAATACAGTTTAAACCCATGAGTATCTTCCTTCCTCCTAAACTGGTCTGAGTTCCTAAAGCATTTTCTCACCATTAAAAGCCACAAAACATTAAAATAAAAACCCAGAATCTTTCAGCAGCGTCAGTGAACACTCCTGGATAAATCTGAGTGTGTTGCACGACCCTCAAGTCATAAGAGGAGCCCCAAAGCAAAAGATAACACAAAAAAAAAAACAAAAAAAAACCAACAAACCCCAGAACACAAACAAGCTCAGATTCTGATCTCAGCCACCACGTTGTAAATCCATTACAACTTCGCAGCTGCTGGGTTAATCTGGATACAAGCTGACTTCAGAGCAGTTTGGCCAGAAAATTGATAAAAATCACATATTTGGGGCTTTTTTTTTGGCAAGAATCAGGGATCACCAGCTCGCAGCTTCCTGTGCACAGGGAGTTGTGGACTCTGGGGACCAACCTGAGGAACCGAAGCTGAGGGAACATTTTGCTCCAGACCCTCCCTGCCTTCACAGAGAGATTTGTGCAAAATCTTCAAACCAGAGCAGCAGTTTTTGCTGGGAATTAAGCAAACCTCCGTGAAACACAGCTGAAAAAGGGGGCTAAAACCGACAGAAGCAATCAAGGAAAATAAATCCAGACGAGTGATGATGGAAAACCCAGTCCAGGGAAACCCAAATCCAGGGATCCCCACCTCGAGGGTCTCCTCGAATCACCGGCTGTCCACGGACACCCGGCCTCAAGCACCCGAAATTCAGCTAACACAGCCCTGACTCCTCAAGGGTGCCCTCATCTCATTCTCCCATTTTCCCCCGTTACAGAGCCCCTGCAGCGCTGCCCCTCAGCCCTTCCGCGGCTCCTCACGCCCCTGTCAGGGCCCCTCACGCCCCTGTCAACCCCTCCAGGGCCCCTTCAGCCCTTCAGAGACCCCTGAGGGTCCCTCTCAGAGCTCCACATGACGCCCCCCTCCCCTGAGCGCCGCTCTCAGCCTTCCAGAGCCCCCTGAGAGCCCCTGGGTCCTCTCAGGCCTCCCTTAGCCCGCAGAGCCCCCCTCAGCCCCCCGCTGCCCCTCAGCCCCCTCATGCCCTGCCTGAGCTCCCGCTGACCCCTCAGTGCGCTCCCCAGCCCCGCTGATGCCGCCGCGGCCGGGCTCACCCGCGCTGGCGGCGGTGGCGGCCATGGCGGGGGTCCCGGGCCGCCCCCTCCTCGCTCCGCTCCGCCGATCCAAGATGGCGGCGCAGGAAAACCTCCGCCGGCCTCCCAGCCCCGCCGGCGCGGGGGCGGGGCCAGGGCCACGCCGGCCTCCTATTGGTTCAACCGGGGGGTGGGGGGTGGGACAATGGGAGACGCGGCGCTGCTATTGGTCCAAATGGAGGCGAGGGGGCGGGGACAACAGGAGGGCACGGCCAGGGGGCGGGGCGAACGCTGCGGAGTCCCGCCCACACCGGGAGGGGGCGTGACTCAAAGGGCGTGGCTATAGTGGGTGGTGCTAATGACGTCACGTTTCGTTGGGATTGGGATAAAATTTGGATTCTGAAATTCAGGGAATGAAGATTCGGATCCATATCACCCATGCGATTTGGGTTGGAACTGGGGTTGGGATTGGGATTGGTGTAAAATTTGGATTCTGAAATCCAGGGAATGAAGATTCGGATCCATATCACCCATGTGATTTGGGTTGGAACTAGAGTTGGGATTGGGACTGGGGTAAAATTTGGATTCTGAAATCCAGGGAATGAAGATTCGGATCCATATCACCCATGCGATTTGGGTTGGAACTAGAGTTGGGATTGGAATTGGGACTGGGGTAAAATTTGGATTCTGAAATCTAGGGAATGAAGATTCGGATCCATGTCACCCATGCGATTTGGGTTGGAACTAGAGTTGGGATTGGGGTAAAATTTGGGTTCTGAAATCCAGGGAATGAAGATTCGGATCCATATCACCCATGCAATTTGAGTTGGAACTAGACGTGGGATTGGGGTAAAATTTGGATTCTGAAATCCAGGGAATGAAGATTCAGATCCATATCACCCATGTGATTTGGGTTGGAACTAGAGTTGGGATTGGAATTGGGACTGGGGTAAAATTTGGGTTCTGAAATCCAGGGAATGAAGATTCGGATCCATATCACCCCTGCGATTTGGGTTGGAACTGGGGTTGGGATTGGAATAGGGTTTTGAGTCAGGACTGGGATTTGGGGCCACCAACAGGACCCCAAAACTCGTCCTTCGCTGAAAAAAATCTCTGGAAAACCCCTACACCCCAATTCATGGGGTTTCAAAGTTTTAGTGTCTTCCCAAAGTAATCTTTTTTTTCTTTCAGAGTGGGATAATAAACTTGAAGGAGATCTTTGGCACATTTTGGGTGGTCTGGAGTTTTCATGAGGCTGTCTTGCAAGATCCAAATGGGTAGCTCAGTTCAATGCATTTTCCAAGAGTTTTTTCCAGTCTATTCCAATATAACCAAAGCACTACCTTGAAATCCTCTCACAGGCAAGGCTTTTGGATTTTGGGGATGAATCCTCCTCAACGCTTCCCAAATCACCTCAAGTCACCAGGAAGACCCAGGAAGGGACCCAGAGCCTTCTCCCACTGGGAGAAAGGGGTGCGGGGTGGGAATTTAATCCTCTGGGTGGTGTCTGAAAGGTGATGCCGGCACATTCCTGCAGAATTCATGAAAGCCTGGAGCCAGAGAAAGACCCAGCGCTGGCTGCAGGGAGGTAAGGAAGGAGCAGAGGGGACTCAAGGCCACATTTTCTATTTTATTGGGCATTTCTGACCCCTCAACCCCATTAATTCCCCCCCCAATTTTGGCCTTTAGGGATGTCATTGGGAGTTGAGCGCTGGGGGATACTTGCTGGAGGATCCCTGGAGCCAGACAGAGACATCTGAGTGGTCCCAGGAGCCAAGGGACGCCCACCTGAGGGGTCTCTGGAGCTGCAAAAGGTCACCTGAGGGTCCCTGTATGGATCCCCCTACAGTGCTGCCCGCCCTGGACGTGGACAAAGCCGTGGCCACGGCCTTCGTCGTGCTGCTGGGGCTCTTCCTCCTCGCCATGACCGTGCGCTGCGCCCGGCTGGTGGTGGATCCCTACAGCGCCATTCCCACCTCCACCTGGGAGGAGGAACCCATCAACTGACCCCCCAAAACCCCCTGGGGAACCCCCCAAAACCCCACAGAGTCTTCAACGAGCGCCAGCCCCACCAGAACCCCCCAGCATCAGCCAGGTCCCATTACCTCAGAGCTGCTGGTAGCCCCAGCACCCCCAAACCTCCGTGGGTCCCCCCTTCCCCTGAACCCCCATTCCTCATCACTCCCGGCTCCCCCCTTCCTCCTGGACCCCCATTTCCCCCTCATCGCCCCTGGGTCCCCCCTGAACCCCCATTTCCCCCCTCATCTCCTGGGTCCCCCCTTCCCCCTGGACCCCCATTTCCCCCCCATGCTGCAAACCCCTCCGAGGTGGCGGTTAAAGGATCGTTTTGGGGTGACACCTGGGGGTTCCACAACGGCTCCAACGGCCCCGAACAGTTCGGGGGCTCCGGAGCCGCCTCAGGAACAAACCGCGGCTTTCCCGCTATCCGCACCCCTGCTTTGTAACTCCCTCCGGGGCTGGGCCTGCACCCTGCACCCGGGCACAGCGGTTAGTTCCCGATTCCCGATGAATTTATTCCCGATTCCAGAGGAATTTATTCCCGGTTCCAGAGGAATTTATTCCCGATTCCAGAGGAATTTATTCCCGAATTTCCAGGATTTCTGCTCCGGTCCCTTCCCGCTCCGCCAGGGGGCAGCAGCGCGGGCGGCGCGCGGGGGAAGTGACGTCACGCAGCGTCCGGGAGGGGAGGGCGCGCCAGGTTCTTCTCCGGTTCTGCTCCGGTTCTGCTCCGGTTCGGCTCCGGTTCCTCGGGACCGGAGGCGGTGAGTGAGCTGCGGAGGGCCGGGGCTGAGGGGAAGAGGGGCCTTTGAGGGTCTGTGAGCGGGTGGGCGGGAAGGACCGGGCTGGGAGAGGATGAGGGGGACCCGGTGTGGGGTACTGAGGGGACCGGGGGGGGGCTGTGAGGGGACATTGGGGCAGGGGACGATGAGGGGAAGGTGGGAAAGGGTGGAGGAGCTTCCATAAGCTCCCTCCCTTCCCTCACCAGCCTCCCTTTCCTCACCTCCTCTTCCTCCGCTCACCTGTTGTACCCTCAGGTGCGGCACAGATGGATTCCCCGGACATGAAAGAGCTGCAGCAGGAGGTAATGGAGGAGCTGGGAATCTCCATGGAGGAGCTCCAGGAAATCATCGACAAAGAAGTGGAGAATTCCGAGTGGGTTAGGCAGCGGAAACAGCAGCTGGAGGAGCTGGAGCAGTGCATGAGGCACAAGGAGGAGGAGGTTGCCCACGTTGACCAGCTCATTGACGATGCCATGAGGTGCGTGGGGCTGGAGCGAGCTGGAATTGCGAGGAGGGCGATGGTGGGCTTGTTCCCCTTCCCTTCACGGTGTGGCTGCTTGATGAGGAACATTGGCAACTCTCCTCTTGAGCCTTCAGACCCTTCCTGTGAACACTTCCCTCAGCTGGCTGATAGTTCTTGGCTATCCCTGTGAAATTCAGGAGGCACAGCTGGTTTTCCCTCCTCCAGGGCCATCAACAAGTGCGAGACGCTTGCAAAGGAGCTGTACTCCATGATGGGCCTGCAGTACCGGGAGAGCAGCTCGGAGGACGAGGCTCCAGCAGCCACAGAAGTGATCGAGATCGCTGACGAGGAGGACGACGACGTCATGAGCGTGGAATCGGGCTGGAAGCACGGTTCAGTGTCCCCAACAGTGCCAGGGGAGGGCTGGGGATAAGGGAATTAATGCTTTTAGCTCATGGGGAGCATCTCCCAGATCCTCTCCGTGTTCCAGAATTCCTGGAGTCCCCAGCTGGGATTTCACTCTTTTCCCACCTGCCTCGTTGTTGTTCTTATCAAATTATCCCACGTTAGGAAAAGTGGCTGAGGAAAAGCTTTGTTTGGGTGGATTTCCTGGCAGGGATTCGGGGTGGACATTTTTCCCTCTTCTGTCTTCTTTCTGTGATTTAATTAGGGTGGGGGTTTTTTTCCCCACAAGAAAGGTTTTAAAACCACTGTTTTCTCTTCACTCACAGGCAGCAGCAGTCCCAGAATCTCCAGAGATCAGAGTCTGGTGAGTGGGGATGCCCTGACTAGAGAGATTTCCTCATGTGGGGTTTTCCTGAGACACAATGTTGTGTTAGGTGCAAGAAACCAAAAGTTTCTCCATCTTTCCCTTCTCTTTCCTCCAGCTGAGGGAAGCAATGGTTGCCATGAGGAAATCTGCCCGGGATGTTGCGAAATTCATGGATGCTGTCAACAAGAAAACGAACTTGCAGGAAGCACAGAAAGGTGTGGGAACTTCCAGGGGCTGTGTGCCCTGACCCTGGGCTTTTGCTTCTCCAATGATCCACTTTCTCTGCTGGAAATCTCCATTTATTGATCCCAAGTTGATATTTTAATTTAGGGTACATTGATCCTGAATTCCTGGGTTTTTTTCCAAGGTGTTTCCATTCAGTAAAAATGAAGCACTTGGGCTGCCTTAGGGGAAGGAAAGCAGGAATTCTTCTTCCAGAATTGTGCTTCCAGCTGTGTGCCTAGCAGGGTTTTTGGTTGATTTAGAACTGATTTTCTGCTGATGTTTCTTGGTAGATGCACAACCCCCTCAGGAACCTCCTGGCACTGCCCAGCCCATCATTGTCCCTGCAGCCCCTGGCAATGATCTCAACACTGATGGGGACCTCAAAGTGGGCATGAGGATTTTGGGGAAAAAAAGAACCAAGACGTGGCACAAGGGGACGTTGATTGCCATCCAGACAGTTGGTATGTGCCGTGCACGGGGCTTTCCTGGGATTTTGGATGGGAAAAACATGGATTAAAAAGTGTTGGAGCACCTGATGTCACCTGGAAGGGATTGTAGGAGCAACACACCTTCACTGCTTCACTCTCCAAATTCAACCCTGAAAGGTTTTTTAATTAATTCTGACTTAATTCTGAACAAACCGTCTCCAGAGTGACCCAGCGCGTTGGAATTCTGGTGTGAAATCACGTGGCTTTTGTTTATTTTCCCCTTCATTTATCTTCTGCTTGCCTTAAAATGTTTTTCCAGGTGCTGGCAAGAAATACAAAGTGAAATTTGATAATAAAGGAAAGAGTTTGCTCTCGGGCAACCACATTGCCTACGATTACCACCCGTCTGCTGAGAGGCACCACGTGGGCAGGAGGGTGGTGGCCAGGTACAAGGATGGCAATCAGATGTGGCTCTATGCTGGCATCGTGGCTGAGACCCCCAATGTGAAGAATAAAAACAGGTATTCCTTATTTCCCATGCCATGTGCCCCCATTCTTGGGGGGTTTTTTTTGGGTTTTAGGCCAAAAAAAAAAAAGATTTGAATACCCTTCAGGTGCTGAATTGTGCCCTCCTCAGGAATGCAATCCTCACTTTCTTTATCTTTTTTTATCTCTGAAGCTCAGGGTGGATCTTCCACTCTTGCTCGTGGCCCTGAGTCAGGAATTAGATCTGCTAATTTATTCAAATTATCACCCAAATGTTGAGTCTGGGTTCCTTGAGGGGTGAAACAGCGGGAGGAAATAGGAGCCCTGGGAGAGTGGAGTGGCAGCAATGTTGCCAAAGCTCCTCAGGAGGAGAAAACAGGTTTGGAGCAGCTTTTTTGGGAGTAAAGACGGGGCAGGGCTGCTCTGATCTATTAAAATAAAAGCTAGTGATCTTCCTGAAGAGATTCATAAAGGATATAATCCCCCTGAATCTGATGTAAATTGTGCTGGATTTTGTCTGATCCGTGTTTAATAACTGAAAATTATCTGAATTTGATATTCAAACTCAACTTTTCTCCTGGTTGTGATGCTGATCCCTCATCTTGCAGCTTTTGTTCAGCTCCAGGGCCTGGAGTTGTTACTCAGTGGCACTAAGTGGGTGCTTATCCATCTTTCCTGCAGAAACCAGGAGCAATTAATCATTTTCTCTTCCTTTACCTCCCTTTCCTGAGGCACAGAGGGGATTTGGAGCAGAGGGAAAGGGCCTGGCTGGGAATTTTGCAGTTTGAGCAGCCACGGGGAGCACAGGGAACATCTGGAACTCTTCATTCTGTCCTCATCCTGGATTGGGATGTCTCCAGGAGGAGCAGGAGAGGTTCTCCCTTCCCATTCCCTGGTTTTATCTTCAGCTCCAGTTCCTAATTCCTGTTTGATTTCCAGGTTCCTGATCTTCTTTGACGACGGCTACGCGTCCTACGTGAAGGAGTGGGAGCTGTACCCGGTCTGCAGACCACGTGAGTGATCCCTGTCCCTCCTGCAGGGTGGTTTTGGGTCTTTGGAAGAGCCTGAATCCAAAAAAAAATGTGTGTGTCCCTTTTGATGCTGAACCTGAAGACATCTGAAATCCTGGTTTATTCCCAGGGCGGGTTCAAGATGCCCCCACCACCAACATTCCAGCCCTCAGAAATCACCCCTTGATTCACCTTATAGTAAAAATGCACATGGGATATCTTTAAAAAAAAAAAAAAAAAAAGAATTAAATGTTTTCTCTGTTTTGTCCTATTCACTTCTCTCACGTGTCCCTTTCCAAACAGTGAAAAAATCCTGGGAAGACATTGAGGATGTTTCCTGTCGGGATTTCATCGAGGAATACATCACTGCTTACCCCAACCGACCCATGGTACTGCTCAAGAGTGGGCAGCTGATCAAAACTGAGTGGGAAGGGACCTGGTGGAAATCCAGAGTGGAAGAAGTGGATGGAAGTCTGGTGAAAATCCTTTTCCTGGTAGGAATTTTGATTATCCCGTTATGATTAAATTTGAGGTTGGGGAATCTGATCAGTTCTGTTTTCCTTGCTAATCATGAAAATATTGAGGTTGGAAGAACCTCTGAGATCCTGAACCATGTGCCCTAGTGCCACATCCACAGGGATTTTGGACAATTCCAGGGACAGTGACTCCACCACTGCCCTGGTCAGCTTGAACACCCTTTCCAGGAAGAAAAAAATTTCCTTCCTGGAAGAAATTTTCTTTAATTAGAGATTCCACCATAAATAATTGCGTGGTTCTGCCGTTTTTCAATACTCATTGTTGTCTCCTTGTGTTCTCTCTGTGTTTTCACTCCAGGAAGCTCTTCCCATGGGAACTGTGAACGTTTCCTTCTCCTTCCCACAGGAGGACAAACGTTGTGAGTGGATTTACCGAGGTTCCACTCGCCTCGAGCCCATGTTCAGCATGAAAACTTCCACAGCTTCCACTCAGGAAAAGAAGCAAAGTGGTCAAACCAGGACTCGTCCCAACGTTGGTTGGTGGCACCTTTTGGTTTCATTCAGAGCCTGGGATTTAACTGGAGGGTGGTTTGGGTTTGGTGGGTTTTTTTAGCAGGACTCCTGGAGGTTTCAGGTTTCCAGGTTTTGGGGTTTTTTTCTCTCTTCTGACAGGAGATTTGAGATTTCCAGCTAGACTTTTCCCTTGGCACTGGAGATTTAGATTTCCAGTGTTTTTCTCCTCTGGTATAGGAGACTTAGATTCCCAGTGGGATTTTGCTCCTGGAATAATGCCACAAAACCAAACTGCCCTTGGGTGAAGTGACCAGAATTTCTGGGGGAGTTGCTGTGCTCTGAGCTTGGCGATGACCCACCGTTAATCCCAAATCTGTTTTGGTTCCTTCCAGGCACAAATCAATATTTTGGGGCTTGTACAGCCAACTTGGGCTAACATTAGAGATTTTTTTCTGTTGACTCTTTGGTTTTTCACCTTTCCCACCAGGTGCTGTGAGGAGCAAGGGCCCTGTGGTCCAGTACACCCAGGATTTGGCAGGAGCTGGTCCCCAGTACAAGACCCCAGAGCAGCCTCCAGCTGCACATCCCACGTCTCCTCAGCCTGTGGAGATGGAGTAAGTACCAGAGCCACTTCCAGCACCTTCCACCTCTTTGCTTCTCTCTCAGCTCAGGCACCACCTTTTCTGTGCAGAGGAATCCTCAGCTGCAGGTTTCCTCCATGGCTTTAGTCATGATTTTGGGGGAATACTCTTACCTAAAGCTGCTGGGGGCGGGAGCTGAGATCCAACACTCCCCAAGCCAAATTTTCCTCCTTATAGGGCTAAAGCTTCGCACTTGCTTTTCCAAATGAGACCCTTTGCTCCTTCTCTTCCCAAAATCTGAATTGCTCCCTCGTGTCACGATCCAGGCACTGGCCCTCGGCTGCCTTGTGTCCCTCCACTTGGACTGACCTGCTCGCTGACCTCGCTGGGAATTCGGGATCAGTGGTCGGTCCTGGTGGGCACGGAGCAATCCACGGCCAAGCCACTGCCAGGGGCCCAAGGGGGACATTCCCGGAGCTGCAGGCTGAAGGAGGCCTGGAGGAAGGAGGAACTCGGCTTGGTGATGAAGGGAGCGTGTTGGAGGACACCAGGGCAACCTGAGAATGTGCTGAGTGACTTTTTAGGGGAGGGAGAAGCTCTCCCAGTTCATTTTTTTTTTTTTTGTCAGCACTGTGGATTTCCTGTCTTCTGCTGTGACTGTGCCCTGCTGGTGGGGCGTGAGGGAGGCAGGACGTGTCCCAGGTGTCAGCAGCCTGTGCAGGAGGTCAATCTTTACTCCCCACAAGCTCTCCAGGTGTAGCAGCAGCTCAAACCCCACCTGCCCCAGCCAGGTGTCTTGGGGACTCCTCTCCAGCAGTGCAATATAACCCAATTCACCCCTGGAAACGCTCCCTCTGTGCTGGCCTGACCAGGATTTGGGAGTGGAAGCCGCAAGATCCATAACTCCACCTTTTCCATAACTCCAGAGAGATCCTGGATGCTGAAGGAGGTCCTGGAATGCGAGGCCCCCACCCCTGCAGGTCCCCCAGGTGCAGGGAAGAGCTGGCACTGGGACACCCCCAGAACTATGGGCAGTGTCACAACACAAAGACAACCAAGCTGGACCTGCAGCCCCATCTGTCATCACTGAATCCTTTCCCATTCAGGCCTTGCAGTGCTTACAAGGAGTTTTTTTTTTCCTTCTCCACACAGAGGGCTTGGCTTTAGGACGTGGTTTTTGTGCAGCTGCTTCCCTGCCCTGAAATCCAAACTGCCCCTGAACAGGGGCCTGGCTGTGTCCATGCTGGTCTGCGGGGTTCAAACACTTGGATTTCAGATTATTAAAACTAAGAACAGTCTCCTCACTCTGGTGTTTTGTTTCCTCTGAGGAAAGGCTGGGTTTCTTCCCTTTCTTTCAAGTTCTTCTCAGTGTTGTCACCACTTCTGACTGGTTTCAGCCTATTGCTCTCTTTGAGATGCATTTGAACACTTTGCTTTCAGGCAGCTGTTGGCAGAAACCCTCATCCCTTCCTGGTCTCTTTGTCTCCTCCCTTTCTCCCCAATAACTTCACTGTTTTTCCTCTTCAGCGGCTGGTTTGGGGTGATTTTCTGTTTTATTGATGTAAATGGGTTGAAAACCTCCTGGAATAGCTGGGAGACCTGCAGTTGATTGATTGAAAACCCCTGAAATGGGTTGAGAACCTGTGTTTTTTACATTCCCTTGCAAAATCTTACCTTGTTCCTTAGTCCTTGCAAGAGAATGCTCTGGATTTGTTCCTCCCACTCAAGTCATGGTTGAGCCTCTGGAAACTCTGGTTTCTGCTAATCCAGGGGTTTCTTCATGGCCTGGTTTGTCCAGCTTTCTGGGATTAATAAGGCTTTGGGTATCCTCGTTACCCTTGCCTCATTTCAAAATCAAAAGTCACTTTGGAGCTGCAGCTGAGTTCTGAAATTCAGAGTGCTTGTGGGATTGCTGTAGCAGAAATAAGCCAGAAATGGGCTGATTTTCACACTGATTAGGAAAAAAAAAAGCCACTACTGGGATTCTTCTGGGTTTCTGAATTCCATGGGGCAGTGTTCCATCAGTTGCTTTTCCATGTTCCAAATCAATTTCTCCTTCCCTCCTGCAGATGCTCGGACACCCAGCTGGCCCAGGGCAGAAAGCAGGTGGCCAAGAAAAGCACTTCCTTCCGTCCTGGCTCCGTGGGCTCCGGGCACTCGTCCCCATCCTCCCCTGTCCTTGGGGACACCCCAGCAGCCGGGAGGGCCCCTCCAGCCCCGCAGCACCGGTGAGCAGAGCCATCCCTGAGTCCTTCCATCTGGGATTTTGGGGTGCATATGGGGCCTGTGGGTTTCTGGTGGGGATTCAGCAGCTCAAATCGTGGAGTGGTGGAATCAATGAGGCTGGAAAAGCCTCTGAGTTCGTGGTTGCTGAGGCCACCACTGAGCCACGTCCCCAAGTGCCACAAGTGCCTCAAGTCCCCAAGTGCCACATCCACTTGTGTTTTGAGCACTCACAAGGATGGTGAGTGCTCAAAATACCTGACAAATATGTGCAATCCATGCATGGGACAGGGTTGCTCCAGGCCTCGTCCTCTGGGATCTGTGTGCAAAATAGTGCTTCCAATACCTGGCCACCCACATCCTGCTGGTCACACTGTGACCTAAGCCAGGTGCTGCACCCTCTGTCCCACCCACATTAACCCCTTCACTCCTCTCCCCTCTGCCTCCCCAGCAGGGTCCCCTCCCAACCCTTCCACGGCATGATGGAGGAAAAGCCTCTATGTTTGTGGTTGCTGAGGCCACCACTGAGCCATGTCCCCAAGTGCCACATCCACTTGTGTTTTGAGCACTCACAAGGATGGTGACTTCACCACCTTCCAATACCTGACCACCCACACTGTGGCCTATCTAAGCCAGGTGCTGCACCCTCTGTCCCACCCACATTAACCCCTTCTCTCCCCTCAGCCTCCCCAGCAACGTCCCCTCCCAACCCTTCCACGGCATGATGGACCGCGTTCCCAACGAACCATCCTACCGTGCCCCTCTGGAGAAGCTCTTCTACCTTCCCCACGTCTGCAGCTACAGCTGCCTGTCGCGGGTGCGGCCCGTGCGCAGCGATCAGTACCGCAGCCGCAACCCCCTGCTCATCCCCCTGCTCTACGATTTCCGCCGCATGACGGCGCGGCGCCGCGTCAACCGCAAGATGGGTTTCCACGTGCTCTACAAAACCCCCTGCGGGCTCTGCCTGCGCTCCATGCACGAGATAGAGCGGTATCTCTTCGAGACTGACTGTGATTTTTTGTTCTTGGAGATGTTCTGTTTGGATCCTTACGTGTTGGTGGATAGGAAGTTTCAGCCTTATAAGCCTTATTATTATATTGCTGATATCACCAAGGGGAAGGAGGACGTGCCGCTGTCGTGCGTTAATGAGATTGATAACACGCCGCCGCCGCAGGTGGCTTACAGCAAGGAGAGGATCCCCGGGAAAGGGGTGTACATCAACACCAGCTGGGAGTTCCTCGTGGGCTGTGACTGCAAGGATGGCTGCAGGGACAAGTAGGTGGTTGTTGCTGGGTGAAGGGGACAGCGCTGGGGGGCTGTGTGAAGTGCCCAGGGGAACATCCCCAAGGTGGATCTGCTCTGGGATTTAAATCCAGGTCAGGTGGTTGCAGGTTTTGTGGTTTTGGTTGGAAGGGACGTTAAAAATTACCCAGTTCCAACTCCTGACCTCAGCAGGGACACTTTCTACTATCCCAGGTTTCTCCAAGCTCCATCCAGCTTGGCCTTGGACACTTCCAGGGATGAGATAATCCACAACTTCTCTTGATTGATTCCAAACCCTTTGTGCCCATCTCTGCAAAAACGTGATTTTTTTTTTTTGTTTTTTTCCTGTCTCCAGACCGATGTGAGAAGTGTAACTCGTGGGTTTTCCTGTGTCTCTCTGCAGATCCAGGTGTGCCTGTCACCAGCTGACCATCCAGGCCAGCGGCTGCACCCCTGGAGGACAAATCAACCCCAACTCAGGCTACCAGCACAAGCGGCTGGAGGAATGTCTCCCAACAGGGTGAGCAGAGCCCTCACAAGCACCAGCCCCAGATCCATTGAGAGGGAACTGATGCTGGGTATCCCAGTGCAGATGTCACCACCTGCCTCTGGTCTTGGTTCTTCTGCCAGCTGTGGAATGGTTTGGGTTGGAAGGGGCCTGGAGGATCATCCAGAACTTGGGCAGAGACACCATCCATGGGACATGGTTGCTCCAGGCCTCATCCTCTGGGATCTCTGTGCAAAACCCCAGAACTTCCAACAGCCACAGACTTTGGGATGTTTCTTTATCCTGGAAGTTATCACCTTTCTCTTTTCTTGCAGAGTTTACGAATGCAACAAGAGGTGCAAGTGCAACGTGAACATGTGCACCAACCGCCTGGTGCAGCATGGCCTCCAGGTGAGGCTGCAGCTCTTCAAGACCCAGAACAAAGGTTGGGGCATTCGCTGCCTCGACGACATCGCCAAGGGCTCCTTTGTCTGCATCTACGCAGGTGGGAGCTCACCTTGCACCTGGAAACCTCTCCTGTGGAAAGAGGGATGGGAGTGGAGCTGGGGAAGGGGTTGGAACACAGGGAGAAGGGTCTGGAGGACTCCTTAGGAAGGTGAGGTGGGCTCATCCTGGAGAAAAGGAGGCTCAGGGGGGACCTTTTGGCTCTCTCCAATTCCCTGGGGAGGTTTAAGTTGAACATTCAGGAAAATTTCTTCATGGGAAGGGTGATGAGGCACTGGCACAGGCTGCCCAGGGAGGTGGTAGATCTCTGTCACTGAATGGCACTTGGATGTGGCACTTGGGGACATGGCTCAGTGGTGGCCTTGACACTGCTGGGGGGAACAGTTGGATTCAGAAGCTCTTCCAACCTCAGTGATTCCAAAGTGCAGCAGAAGGGGTGTGAAGCTCTTGCCATGGGCGTTTTGGGGACTGGAGGGTGAGAGCTGAGCTGATGAACTTGCCCAACGCTGGCACAGGACGCTGCAGAATGCTCATGGTGACAATGCCAGTGTCACAAGACGTCCCCCAGGCTGTCCTTGAGGTCACCCAACCCCCAGCCCTGCTTCCTCTGCTCAGCCTGGCACTGCCCACGGATGCAGAAGTTGCTCTTGGGTTGCGTTGGCCCTGGAACGGAGCTGCCCACAGGCACAGCCAGAGCCTCTGTGCTCTTCCAGCCCTTCCAGGGCTCTGCTTCAGCTGCTCTGGAGAGATTTCTGGGCTGAAAAATCTCAGTTTTAGTTCAACCACAAGCTTCAGGGTTTTGTTACATCAAGAGACGGGGTTCTCTTCTCCTTTTCCCAGTCCAGCTTTGGAACGAAGCCGTGTCATCCCTGTTTTCTCCTCAGCCAGCTTTAGGGCCGATAAAATTGAATTTCATCCCAGAAAACTCACCCTTCATTTTCCCCTCCAGGGAAAATCCTCACGGATGACTTTGCTGACAAAGAGGGGCTGGAGATGGGTGACGAATATTTTGCCAACCTGGACCACATCGAGAGCGTGGAGAACTTCAAGGAAGGCTACGAGAGCGACGCCAAATGCTCCTCGGACAACAGCGGCGTGGACCTCAAGGACGACGACGACAACGAGAACACGGGCACGGAGGAGCTGGAGGAATCCAACGAGGACAGCTCTGATGACAATTTTTGCAAGGATGAGAACTTCAGCACCAGCTCGGTGCTTCGCAGCTACGCCACGCGCCGGCAAACGCGGGGCCAGCGCGACCACGGCCTCTCGGAGACGGCCTCCAAGGACTCGGGGCTGACGCGGCCCCTCGGGCACGATGAGAGCAGCACGGCCCCTCCCTGCAAGCTGCCCGTGTCAGAGGAGACCTCTAAGAATAAAGTGGCTTCGTGGTTGAGCTCGAACAGCATGGCCGAGAGCTTGCAGGACAGCGACAGCGCCTCGTCCTTCAGGATGGGCGAAGGGGGAGAAGCCAAGGCTGTGAAAATGGAGGCGCCTGCGGAGAGGGAGAAGGGCTGTGCTGCCACGGCAGGAGATCTCAATGGAGAGGCAAAGGCAGCCAAGAAGGAGGTGAGGGAGAGAAGAGGGGATGGAAGGTTTAAAGGGCAGGGATGTGCACGTCCAGGGGGACTTGGATGTCCCCGTGCTCAGCTCCCCTGGCTTCTCTGGTGGGACAGGGAGGAGCTGTTCCCTTCCCAGGGAGGGGGTTTGTGGCACAAGAGGCTACAGAAGTCTCTCAATGTGAGCAGAGCTGAACATCCTCCTGCCTGGGGACCTGGGGGATACAGCTGGGGACAGCAGGGACATGGAGGTGGTCCCTGTCCACAGGGAGGGCACTTGGAGTCCCCCAGGGAGGGGCAGCTCCATGCTGGGGACAGGCAGCATCTCACTCCTGGGCTGGCATTTTGGGCAACAATTCCATAGAAAGGCTGGAGAGAGCTCGAGAAAGGAGAGGTCCCAATCTTCTGTGCTTCTCCCCTCTGCAGGAACCTGAAGAACCGACCAAAATTCCTGGGTAAGATTCCTTAAATCGTGTTTTTCCCCTCTCCTGTGATGCTGTGAATGATTTCCTTGGAAATCCAGGTGTGACCCTTGCTCTTGTCCCAACCCCACAGGCTGAGCAGCCTGGGGAGGAGGTATGGCTACAACCCCTGTCCCCCCAAGCTGGACGGGATCCGCAGGCCAGTGAGTGGCACGGTGCTGCTGCAGAGCCGCCGGCGATCCCTGCCCCTGCCGCCCCCCTTGGAGGTGAGCGGGGACCCCCGGGCTGGGAGGGGCTCCCTCAGCTTCCATTCTGACCTCAGAGCTTATTTTGGGTTGTTTTTCTGCTTTTGGTTCCCAGCTGAGGGCAGGGTTTGTGGTTGTAGCTGTGGTTTGCTGGAGGGCAGTTGATTTCCTTTGGATTTTGGGGGATCTGAACCATCAAGGAAAGAGGAGAGTGTGGAATTTGGGTTGGATTTGGCACCGTGGTTTGCACACCTGGGACTCAGTGTCATCTGGGGGAAGCCATCCTGGGGAACAATCCTTGTTTTTTGGGGTCTTCTCCCTTCCTTTGGAGCACTTAACGCTCCAGGATCTCAAGCAGAAATCAGCAGCTCCCCCAAAATCCCACAGGTATTTCCAAACATTGTGAGATGTGGTTTCCAGAGAGGGGGGGATCTCCTTCCAAAGGGTTTCCTGGAGCAGAGGGGTTGAGCTGGAGGAGATCAGTGTATTTCTGGGGAAAAGGGAGGCTTGGCTGCACTCCAGGAGCTGTTCCTGTCCCCAGGACGTGCTGACACTTTCGAGCAGCACCGACAGCGACGGCGAGCACAGGGCAGGGCAGAACCCGGGCACCAACGACAGCGACGACATCCAGACCATTTCCTCAGGATCCGAGGAGGAGGAAGGGGAGGACAAGAAAAATCAGTCATCAGGGTCAGGTGAGGAGGGAAACGAGGCCTGAGGGTGAGAAGTTTTAGTTGGAAAGCACCAAGAAGGGCTCGTGAGGCCGTAGCTGCTGCTCCTGCTGTGTCCCACAGCTGAGGTTGGAACCTTCACAAAAGCACAAAAGCAAGACAAAAGCACAAATTCTGCTCCTCAAAAGCAGATATTTTGGGGGTGTTTTAAGAAAAAAAAGCAACAATGAGCTGGGTTGATTCCAGGAGCCATCCTGGCGTTCTGTCTCTGAGGAGTTTCTCACCTCTCGAGCAGAGCAGCAGAGGTGATGAGCAGGCTGAGGGGACACAGCACTTCCCTGTGCTAGAAGCTTCCATCTCACTGCAGGTCCCGTGAAGAGACAGGTGGCTGTGAAATCCACTCGAGGCTTCGCCCTCAAGTCCACCCACGGCATCGCCATCAAATCCACTCCATCCAACCTGGCCGACAAGGGCGAGAGCGCGGGGCCCGTGCGCCGCAGCACGCGGCAGTTCTACGACGGGGAGGAGAACTGTTACATCATCGATGCCAAGCTCGAGGGCAACCTGGGCCGCTACCTCAACGTGAGTGGGGCACAGGGGGCACCTCAGGGGTGAGCTGTCTGCTCACTGGGGGTGTTCATCCTCCAGAGTAGCTAAAAATGGGAGAAGAGCAGGTTTAGGAGCGTGATGCATCTTCCTGAGTGGAGCAGCAGCTGGTGTGGCCTGGAGGAAGCAGGAATGGCCCTGTCAGTCCCCTCAGGGGTGAGCTGTCTGCTCACTGGGGGTGTTCGTCCTCCAGAGTAGCTAAAAATGGGAGAAGAGCAGGTTTAGGAGGGTGATGCATCTTGCTGAGTGGAGCAGCAGCTGGTGTGGCCTGGAGGAAGCAGGAATGGCCCTGTCAGTGCTTCCAGAGCCCGTTACCTTAGAGTGTGGATCTTATGACTCAGCCCTGGGCGTGCAGCCTGTTCCAGCAGGATTCTGCTGGATGCAGCGGGCAAACCAGGAATGCTGCTTGTTTATAAAGGCTGTGCTCAGTGCTGGCAGCTTGGCCTCCCTGCCTGGGCAGCAGCTCAGGCTCTTTCTTTTCCCTGTTGCCATTACAGCACAGCTGCACCCCAAACCTCTTTGTGCAGAACGTTTTTGTGGACACCCATGATCTTCGCTTCCCCTGGGTCGCTTTCTTCGCCAGCAAGTGAGTCCTGGGGTGCTGGGAGGGGCTGAGGATTCCTGGGCTTTGGTGGGATCCATGGCCAGGGCTGGGTGTTCCCTGCCCCTGGAAATCCCATTCCCAGTTTCCCATCGTTTCCTGTGCAGAGAAAACCTTTGGTGTCAGGTGAAATCCTCTCTCTTGTGCTGGAGATCCTGGTGTGATTTCCACCAGTTTCAGACCTTCCCAAAGGGCAGAGTGAGGCACGGAGCAGCCCATTTCCCTTCTTATTTTAGTCCCAAATCTTTGAGTCGTGGTACCACACTCCATGGGAATGATTTATCAGGGAACTTCATCCCTTTCTCCCAGGCTGCCTCAGCCTCGCACAAAAGTGCATCTCTTATCACCCAGCTTCTCCTCTTTTCTGGAACTTTCCTTACCCATCCTGTGTGGGTTTTTTTTTCCCTTTCCCAGGAGAATCCGAGCTGGCACGGAGCTGACCTGGGATTACAACTACGAGGTTGGCAGCGTGGAGGGCAAGGAGCTGCTGTGCTGCTGCGGGGCCATCGACTGCCGGGGCCGCCTGCTCTGAGCCACCCCTGCTCCCAGCAGATCCCACTCCTCCACAAGCCTGGTGCTCACTTTTTCCCCTCAGTGAGGGCTAAAGTTTCTTCTCAAGAGGTTCTCAATTCTCTCATTCACCTGGAAAAATCACAGATGGACGTGGAGCAGCAACGGACTCGGGGTGTGCTGGGGGGTGATTTCCCAGCCCCCCTGGGTTTCTGCCATCTTCCAGAAGCTCCAATTTTCCCACAAAAGCAATGGGATCCCTCAAGGAAGGAGATTTTTCTGCTCTTGTCCAGCTTTCCACCAAATTTAAGGCACAAACCTCATTTTTTTTCCAGCAGCGAGCACTTCCTCAGTATTCCCTGGACGTGTTTCCCAGTTGGGATTGATTCCTTAAAAGTGGGGAGGGAGGATGGTGGAAAGAATTTGTGCAAGACTGGACCAATCAGGATTTATAGAACTCAAGTGAAAAAAAGACAAAAAGTAAGTATTTGTTTTCACCTGTGAGCTGTTGTAAAGAATCTTTCAGTTGCTAAAAAGCAATAAAAGTGAGGTTTTTTTCTATTAAAAACAACCTGCCCTGATCTTGAAACTCAGCAAAGAAACCTGAAAAAGCAGGGTTTGAACCACTGCCATCATCCTCGTTTCTGTGGGGCTTGCAGGAAAAATGCCAGAGGTGGATGGGCCCAGGCAAAGGGATAAGGAGCTCCCACATTTTCACCTTTCCTTGACCTTTCCTAAAAACAAACACTCCTTAAAACCCTCCAGGTGGGAAAATTACAGAGAAAACAGGTCGGGATTTTTTTTGAGGAAGCAAATCCTATGATTTTTCCCCATCTCCAGTCCTCCCAAAATGTCACTGAGAGCCCCAAACTCCTGCAGGGAAGTGGCAGCTGGAAAATCACCGGGGTCTGGCAGCCACACACAGTCCCAGGTGTGGGCCCTGGGTTTCTTTTTTTGTTTTGGGGTGGAGGGGAAGGAGGAAAGGATCCAAAAGGTTCAGAAAATCACCCTGAGAACTGGATGAAAGAGGTGAAGTTTGACAAACCGAGATCAAATCTCACATTATTGACGTGGAAAACTCCAATCTGGAGGGTGGTGGAGCCAATTCCAACCATCCCAGCCCCCCATCACCAACACCAGCCCTGCACAAGGGAAGCTTGTTGGGTTTTTTTCCTGCTAAATAACCTTTTTTTTTTTTTTTTTTCTTTGTAAAATAAAACCTTTCTTGGGGCCTCCTGGAGCTCCAGTTCCATCCCCAGCATCCACCTGAATGGAGGCTTTGTCATCCCAGCAGGGCTGCAGCTCCTCAGGGAATCCAAACCCCTGCTCCAGCCTGGGGTTGAAGACTTGGAGAACTTTTAGGAGAAAAAAAGAAAAAATATATAAAAACTGTCAAAATCCTCAACTCTGCCCATTTTTAGCACTGTCTAAAGGATCTATGCCAAAATAACTCCTCACCCCAGGGCCACTGTGCCTCTCACAGAATATGCCCAAATCCTGTATTTATTTTTTTTTTTACCCAAGTTTATTAGTTTTTTACCTTTTAATATATTTAACCTTTTATTTATTTTTTAAAAAAAAAAAAAAACAAGAACAACAAAACACGTTTTGGTCTGACATTGGTTAATGGTCCTTTGTCCCCCTCCCACCCCTCCGTGCTGGGACGTCTCTCAGCATCCCAGGGGATGCAGGAGACAGAGCCAAGCCTGGCTCCTTCTGTCTTCCCAATAAATAGAAAGAAAAGGAAAAAAAAAAATTCAGGAAAAAAAAAAAATCAGTTGGAAATTTGTCCTGTTACAGCTGGGAGAGGCCACGGAGAGGGAGAGACTCAAAAAAAAAAAAAAAAAAAAATCCATTTACCGAAGAGAAATGAGAGGATTAAACTCTGTGAGACACAAGGAGTGACTCAGCCCCGCAGCTTCCTTCCCCCAAGTACTTCCATAGTGTCATCCCATCATTTAGGCACTGAAACACCCAGGAATTCCCTGCTCCTCCCTCCCAGTTCGGTGGAGCAGGGCTTGAGCCGGCTTTTCCAGCCGGACACAGCTCAGGGAAAAGGGGATTCTTCCCCTCCCCACCCCCGGTGAAGGAATGGTTGGGAAAAGTCGGAATAACAGAGCCCAGCAAGGGGCTGGGGCCGAGCTCTTTGACCAGAGCCAATCCCAGGGGCTGCGGGGCGGGAAGGAACCGCCCCGGTGGGACGGGAACCATCCCGGTGGGTTTCCCCGCCCGTCCCCGGGGAACCGCAGTGGATTAAGGCAGCAGGTGAGAGGTGGAAGGGCACCAGCGGTGAGTGTGAGGCAGAGCTGCGGCCCCGCCCCGGAGGGGCTGGGCCCGGCAGGCGCTCCGGGGTCCCGGCGTGGAGCGGCCGGAGCGGCCGGGCCGGTGGCAGCTCTCGGGTCCGGGGCGCTCAGTCGGTTTTGCGGTGGTTGTTGTTGAGGACGGGGTGGCCGTTGGAGAGGGGCCCGTTCTTGGCCACCTCCTCCTCCTCCTCAGAGTTGTCCGTTTCCTCACGGTCACTCCGCTCATCCTCCACCACCTGTGGGCAGAGGGAAACGGGGTGGGGGGGAGTTCAGTCCCAGCCCCATTTTCCTGCTGTGCCTCAGTTTCCCCACTGCAGTTTCTCCCCACCGAGGGCTCTCTAGATCTGGGGAGCCGAGGCCAGTCAGGATTCAGGATCTGGGGGGTCTCCCCTGCAAAGCCCCATCCTCCATGAGGGAGGTCTCCTCTCACCTTTCCAGTTATGAACTTCTGGGCCATGCGGATGATGAGGTAGGCCCAGAAGATGTGCAGCGACTGCAGCACCACCATCATGAAGTTGAAGAAGTAGTAGCCAAAGAAAGCGGGGTAAAGATCCAAGGGATAAAACACCGTGCAGTGCATGATCCTGCCAGGAAAAGCCACTCCTGTCACGGGCAGAACCAGCATCCCACCCCCCCTGAGACACCCCCAGCCCCTGCCTCAGTTTCCCCCGTTCCCCACGGGAGCTCACCAGAAGGGCAGGATGACCAGGCGGGTGATGATGAAGACGGCAGCGAAGATGATGAAGATGTTGTTGCAGGTGTTTCTCCACCCGGCGTAGTTGAACATCTTGGCAGACTGGGAGGGGGGCAGAGGAGGTGAGGTGGGGAGGGGGCACAGGGTGGTGACAGCAGGGGAGGGGGACACACCAACCTCCAGCAGATAATCCGAGGAGTCGTGCAGGGCCATGATGAGCGTCCCAGCACGGATGTAGTTGGCGAACCAGGAGAAGCTGATGAGGATGATGGTGGCCACGTGGTGGATGATTTGCTCTTTGAAGTCCTGTGCCCAAAAGCGAAGGGAAGCCCAGAAATGGAGGGGTTACAGCAAAACCCCATCCCACAGCCCCTGTGGGTGTCCCTGCATCCTCCCAGCTGCTCCCTGCCACCCAGCCAGGGTGAAGAAAACCCTGCCAAGGTGTCCCAGTGTGTCCCACCCCCTGCCACAGCCCCCACCTTGCGTTTGACGTCCGAGGCGATGCTGAAGAGCAGGGACCAGTAGAAGGAGAGCTCGATCATGTAGTACCAGTACTGGGAGGGCAGCATGCTCTGGGGGCAAGGGACAGGTTGGGAGGGTCCTCTGCGTCCCCCAGAGGGTCCTGGGGACCCCCCAAGGGTGCCAAGAGACGCCCCCCAGTTCCCACTGGTGATCCTGGTGCTCAGGAAAAGCCGTGGGCTGGCAGCTGGGATGGGATCCGTGCTCACCTGGATGGGGTATCCCTTCCACACCTCCCGCAGGTCGTAGAACCAGGGTTTCTGTGGGATGGGGAGGGGGAGACAGAGGAGTCAGAGGGGCCCAGGGGGTCCAGGGGAGCACGGGGAGGGGGCAATACTCACATCCACTATGACAGCCATGCCAGCAATGAAAGCAATAAGGTAAAAGGTGAATCTCCAACTGGAAAAAGGAAGCAGACGGTCCTCAGATGGGCACCGGGGAGCAGGAGGGAGGAGGACGGACCCAGATCCCGCATCTCCCACCCTCCCAGGCAGCTCCTGGCCGAGCTGGGGCTCCCAGAGCCCCCCAGGGTGGAGGGACAGCGGGCAGGAATGGGGTGGGGGTCTCACCTGGCCTCCCGGAATTTCTTGAGCAGGCTGGGCCGGTCCTGGTTGCGGCGGCGGCGGAACCAGCGCTCGACCTGGCGCACGGTGCAGCCGCTCTTCTTGGAGAGCATCTCCACGTCGGCCTGGGGACACCAGGACAGCCCCAGCGTGTCACACAGCCCCGGCTCTGCCACCCTCACCCACCCCAGGCACCTCTGGGGACCTCCCCACTCAGCCCTCACCTGCTTGGGGTGTTTGGTGGTGGCAGAATAAAACTTCTCCAGCACGGCATTGGGGGTGGCTTTTAACCGCACCTTCTCCTTGACATTCAGGAGCCCGGCCAGGGGGGTGGCCACATACCTGGGGGAAGGATTGGGGACACGAACGTCCCCATTTCTGTCATCCCTTGGATGATTTGGCCACATCAAAGCCACCCAGGGACCCACAACCACTCAATGCCTCCATCTCCCCATCCTGCTGCGCTTTCTCCAGGGTGGGTTTTGCCAGAGGGGAGGCCCCGGGTGGGTCCCTCTGTCACGGGTGGGTGTCACGGGCTGTCCCCACTTGCTTGGAGGGCTGTCCCCTCCTCTCCTGCCATCCCAACAAAGCCGGGTCTGTTCCCATTGTTTGCCCAACAAATCCCTCCCTAAACGCCCGGTAAGGGCGGGGGATGCACAAAGCCGCGTTTGTGTGGGGAAAGGAGAGCACGTGGGTTTGTGGGGGGCATCGAGACCCCCGGGGTGCCACGGGAACCCCCCAGGCTGGGCTGAGCACGAGGTGCCACATCCCAGGGTTTGGCCACAGCCCCCAAAGGCACGGGGAGAACCAGATCGGGGGCTCAGGATTTGTCCCCACCCCCAGGGAAGGGACTCACGTCTCAAAGAGGTGCCGGACAACGAGGAAGAGGAAGGCCAAGGGGAGGGTGATGTAAAGGTCAGAGGCTTTGGCGTAGACTCGCCCATCCCGGTCCTCCAGGTCAGCCCAGGTGAGGTTTGCTGGGAGCCAGAGCCGTTCCCACCAAAAATAGCTGTACAAGGTCTGAAACATCCTGGGAGGAGGGAAAAGGGGGAGAGGTGAGGGACGCACCTCTGATCCCACCCCGGCCTGTCTCCCACACCCCTGCTGCACCAGGTACCCCAAATTCCACCTCGGCTCCCAGGGAGGCCCCGGTGAAATCCCCGTCGGAGCGGCCGGCGCTGGGCTCGGGCACCGAGGGACTTTGCTCCCTGCAGCCCAGAGGTCACAGGGTGATCATTAACAGGGGCCCCAGTCCTGCTTCCGACCGGCAGCTCGGGGCCCTGGAACCCGCCCGAGGGGAGAGCCGGGCTCTCTCCTCCTCATTCCACACAGGGATTGCAACCCCGGCACTGCAGCGGGATGAGGAGCAGGGAGAAGCCCCCCCGATGTTGGTTTCCCTCCCGAGAGTCGTGCGCGCATCCCGCGGCCGATCCAACCCCAATTCCCGATGGGAAACGGAGGCACGGAGCTCACCGCCACCCTTCCGAGGCCAGGCACGGCACCGGCGCGGGATTAGGGATTTGCTGGCGGCACAATGAGCACCTTTGTGCCTTCCAAAGGCTCCGGACGGGCCCCGGCAGGGGAAGCGGGGTCAGCGCATCCCGGCTCCCCGTCCGCCTCCACCCGCCGGTTTTGGGGAGCCCCGCGGTGTCGGGATGGGGTCGGTGGGGATCCCAACCCCGGGAAGGGAACCCCCAGCACGGCGCAGGGACTGTGGCCGGGAACGGGGCGGCTCCGCTCCGCTGCGGGAGGAAGAGGAACCACGGTGGCCGGTTTCGCAAGGGCGGGCGGGAGGGAGGTGCCGCAATTCCCGATTCCCGGGGCTGTGCCGCGGGCAGGTAACGGGAGGGGAGCGTGGGAGGACGGGGTGAGGCCCCGGTCAGGGCGGGCAGCTCCTTCTGCCCCCGGGGCACCGGCAGCACAGCGCGATGTCCCGGCACCGGGGACACCGAGCCGGTGGAAGAGGGGGTCACCGCCAGGCCGGACCCCTCCCCAAGAGGTGATTTTAGGAGCGACCCTGCTGGAAACGGACAAAATCCTGACGTTTTGAAGTCGTGGAGAGAAAAACGGGACCGGGAGGGATCCGGGCCCGGGGGCTGCGCGCCCTGCCCGGCTCGGGGGGCAGCGACCCCGGCGGGGCCCGAGGCCGCTCGGAGCCCTCGCTGCGGCCCCGGGGGGGGGCCCCGCCTCCGTCCCGCCCCGCCCGAGCAGCCCCGGGGGGCCCTGCCGGAGGGCG
>VZUI01049901.1:0-21538 GCA_013401135.1 Cettia cetti
ATAAATCAAGAAAAGGGGGGAAGAAGGCAGAAAGAGAAAAAAAAAAAAAAAAAAAGGAAAAAAAGAAAAAAAAAAAAGGTTACGAGGAGGGAGAGGGAATATTCCTAAAAATATCAATGAAATGCCTCGATGGGTGCAAGCACACGCAGCCCCCGCGCGAAGAGGAATGGGAGGAAATGAAGACGGCGATTTGTCACATTTTACGACAATAACATTAATAACAAACAATAAATTTACATGGACACACAGACGCGCGAGGAATCGGGAAGCCCCCGCTACTTACAATAATCCAGCCCTCGGCGTGGCCGCGCTGCCCGGGAATTGTTTTATTGCCGCTCCTCTCCTCTCTCCTCCTCTCTCTCCCCCTCTTTTCTCTCCCTCGCTCTTTTCTCTCCCCACTTTTTTTTTTTTCTCTTTTTTTTTTTTTTGCTCTCTCTCCCTCTCTTCCCCTTCCCTGGTTTTTTTCCCCCTTTTTTTAAAGGACGGTTGAATTTCACGTCAGGCACAAGGAGACCATGCCTGCGATTTTCCTGACGAATACATATCTATTCTGCAACCTCTGCATTAATTATTTAATGAATCACGTGATGGGGAAGGGGGAAGGGGGTCTCTCCGGCTCGGGCTCAAAGGACCACTGTGACCTTCCACCGGAACGGGATTTTTTTTTTTTTCCTTTTTTTCTTTAAAGAACTTTCCAACCGAACGCGGCTCCGCTCGCTGCCCACGGAGCGAGGGGCACCCAATTCTCGGTCCAACAGCGCGATTTTGGGGTGATTTCCCCAAAAGCTGAGAGCGCCCGGAGCCTTGCCCGAACCTTTCCTGGGAGTTGCTTTGTTGGAGCTTGGCTCAGCCAAAGCGCGCCCCGATTTTAGACTTTTTTGTTTGGGGTTTTTTTGGGTTTTTTTTTAGTTTTTTTCCCTCGGCCCACGCAGAGATTTTGATCACAAATCTGGCCCTGAATGGCCCAACTGTTCCAGAGCCCAGAGCAGCTGAGAATATTTGTATTCCTATTTTTGAAAAGCTTCCCCTGCCTCGCAGGCCGCCGCTGTTATTGTTTGGCCAGACTTTATTGCGTTAGAGAGGGAGGAAAAAAAATCAAATTTGGAGTCTGAGGAGAGCTGCCAAGTACAAGGATCTCGGGGGGGAAAAAATATAGACAGAGAGAGCAACAAAGGGAAGCGCTGGGAAAGGGCCGGGCGGGAGCCGGGCGGGGAAAGGGAACCCCCAAAATTTGGCACCGAGCACGGCCCGAAAGCCTCGAAACCCCCGGGGGGTGACGGGGACACCCAGCCCCAAAATCCCGAATCCCTGGCGGGTTAAAGCCTGCAGGGAGCGCGGATTAAACACGAAAAAAGCGATTTCAAAGCTTTGAAAAAGCGGATTTTGGACGGTCCGGGAAACGCCGGGGCCTCGAAACGATTCCTGCATCGGTGCGAGGGGCTGGGAGGGATCAAAAATCCCTTTAAAGGGGTTCCCGTGGCTGGGGGGGCTTCGCGAGGGAGGAAAATTCTCGGGTGGGGGTGGGGGAGTGAATTTAGGAGAAGTTCAGGACAATTCAGAACCCGCAACTTTCACTTCAGAACCGCTTCCTTTTTTTTTTTTTTCCCTCATAAAACGCGTGTGAGAGGGTAAATGCATTTTAAAAGGGGAAAAGAGAGGAAATAACAACAAAAAAAGCTCGAACAGATCCACCCCAGGCAGCAAAGGGCGCAGAGAGCCCCCGCCCTGCAGCTCCGGCAGCGAGGTTTGGGGTGGTTTCATGCAAAAGAGGCCTCGCTTTAGCACCGGCTGATTCTGTTGTTTTGTTTTGTTTTGTTTTGTTTTGTCTTGTCTTGTCTTGTTTTGTTTTGTTTTGTTTTGTTTTGTTTTGTTGAGGCCCCGGTTCGGGGGTGGGGAGGGGGCCGCAGAGCGGCGCGGGGCGCTGGGGGCCAAAGGCAGCTCCTTGTGAGGGGGAGCGAGCGCTGCTGCGGGGCTGCGCCCGCGCCAATCCCGGACCGGAGCGCGCCGCTCTTACTGCGGAGGTGAACCCCTGCCACGGGAAACACCTGCCACGGGAAATACCTGCCGCGGGAAACACCTGCCGCGGGAAACACCTGCCACGGGAAATAAACACCTGCCGCGGGAAATAAACACCTGCCGCGGGAAATAAACACCTGCCGCGGGAAATAAACACCTGCCGCGGGAAATACCTGCCACGGGAAATACCTGCCACGGGAAATGAATACCTGCCACGGCAAACACCTGCCACCGTAAACAAAATGCCACCGTAAACACGGTGCCACCGCTGCCCGGGCCGCCTCGCGGGGACACGGAGCCACGCGGGGACACGGCTGCCCCTGCCCCGCCCTGCCCTGCCCCACCCCGCCCTGCCCTGCCACAGCTGGAGCCACCCAGCTGCTGGGTCCAGAGAGCCATCCATCCAGAGATCCATCCAGAGATCCAGAGAACCAGAGATCCATCCATCCAGGGATCCAGGGATCCATCCATCCATTCAGAGATCCAGGGATCCATGGGTCTATAGATCCCTGGGTCCACAGACCAAGAGATCCACTCATACATACATCCATAAGTCCATTATTCCATCTATTCATATCACCATATATCCCTAGATCCATAGATCCCTAGATCTGTAGATCCAGGGATCCATAGATCCACAGATCCATAGATCCGTAGATCCATAGATCCAGGGATCCATAGATATGTAGATACATAGATCCCGGGATCCATAGATCCATAGATCCATAGATCCAGGGATCCAGGGATCCGTAGATCCATAGATCCAGGGATCCAGGGATCCAGGGATCCAGGGATCCGTAAATCCATAGATCCCTAGATCCAGGGATCCATAGATCCATAGATCAAGGGATCCATAGATCCCTAGATCCCTAGATCCAAGGATACCTAGATCCAAGGATCCATAGATCCAGTGATCCCTAGATCCCATGATCCATAGATCCATAGATCCCTATGGATCCCCGTACATCCAGGGATCCATAGATCCGTAGATCCAGGGATCCATAGATCCAGTGATCCATAGATCCCTAGATCCATAGATCCCTAGATTCCCAGATTCCTAGATCCATAGATCCATAGATCCCGGGATCCATAGATATGTAGATACATAGATCCCGGGATCCATAGATCCATAGATCCATAGATCCATAGATCCAGGGATCCCTAGATCCCTAGATCCATAGATCCCTAGATCCCTGGGTCCCTAGATTCAGGGATCCATAGATCCAGTGAGCCATAGATCCCTAGATTCCTAGATCCCTAGATCCCTAGATCCATAGATCCCTAGATCCAGGGATCCCTAGATCCAGGATCCCATGATCCCTAGATCCCTAGATCCCTAGATCCATGGATCCATGGATCCCTAGATTCAGGGATTCATAGATCCAGGGATCCATAGATCCACAGATCCAGGGATCCATAGATCCATATACCCATATAATGCCCATATACCCAATCATGTCCATAGATCCATGGGTCTATAGATCCATGGGTCCAGATATGCCTAGATCATTTATCCATAGATCCATGTGTCCATAGATCATTTATCCATAGATCCATGTGTCCATAGATCATTTATCCATAGATCCATGTGTCCATGTGTCCATGGATCCATTTATCCATAGATCCATAGACCCATACATACACATGTACATTCATCCATAGATCCATAGATCACGTATCCGTATGTCCATAGGCCCACAGGTCCCTATATCCATTTAACCATGTGTCAGTTAATCCATATGTCCATTTAGCCATACATCCCTGTGTCTGTATATCCATACATCCCTGTATCCATATGTCCACGTATCCATAGATCCATATGGCCATACAGCCATATATCAATATATCCCTGTCCATATATCAATATATCCCTGTCCATATATCAATATATCCCTGTACATTTATCCATAGATCCATAGATCCATATATTCATATACCCATAGATCCATTTATCCATATGGCCATACGTCCATATATCAATATATCCCTGTCCATATATCAATATATCCCTGTCCATTTATCCATTTATCCATAGATCCATAAATCAATTTATCCATAGATCCCTAGATGCATTTATCCATAGATCCATAGATCCATAGGTCCACAGGTCCCTAGGTCCCCAGCTGCATACAGCCCCCCCAGGTGGATAATTTGAATTTCCTGCATTTTCAGAGCCCCTCAGCCCCGCTGGGCTCCGCGTGGTGCTCACACCAGCCCCGGGTTCTGTCCCATTTGGGGGATCCTTGGGGGTTTTTTTTTGTCAAATTTTGTCATCTTGGGGGGCTTCAGTCCAGTTTGGGGGTCTTTGGGGATTCCTTGGTCCAATTTGGGGATCTTGGGGGGATTTTAGTCCCGTTTAGGAGTCTTTGGAGGATTTTTTTGCCCAATCTGGGGATCTTTGGGGGGATTTTTTTGCCCAATCTGGAGATTTTTGGGAGGATTTTTTGGTCCAATCACGAGATTTTTGGGGGATTTTTTTGCCCAATCTGGGGATCTTTAGGGAGATTTTTTTGTCCAATTGTGGAGATCTTTGGGGGGAATTTTTAGCCCAATTTTGGGGCTCTTTGAGAGCACTTCCCCCCAGTTTTGAGCACATTTGTTCGGGGTTTTTTTGCCCCAGTTTCTGCGTAGACACAACCAAGAGCTGGGGCAGCCCTGGGGCTGTGGGGAGGGGGCTCGGGGCCGCTCGGGCTCTCCCTGGGGAGGATTCGGGGGGTCCCGAACCCCGCAGGCAGCAGCAGCCCCGGCCAGGGCACAAAGGGAGGAGGGGGCGGCCTCGGGGCTGCGGCGAACAAAGGAATTTCTGAAATTCAGCCCAGACCCGGAGCAGGGACCGCCCGCGCTGCTCCGCCTCGGCTTTGCTGGTTTTTACCCCCCCAAAATTAATTTTTATTGGGCCAAGAGCCCCTCGGGGCCCAAGCGAGCGGCTCCTCTGGCCCCAATCCCCTCTCCCAAAGCAAAACAAGGCGCGAAAATCCCGATTTTTTGTTGCTTTTTAAAACACCAGAACTAGACGAGAAACGCTGCCAGGCCCAGAACGATTAAACCGTGAGAAAGCACAAATAAATCAACTTTTAGCAGGATTTTTCCCTTTTTTTTCCCCCTGATCCCCTGTTTTCCAGGCTGGGCTGGGGGCTGAGCACAATGTCCGGCCTGGGGGAGGTCAAGGGGTTTGCGAGGTCAGCCCGGCTGTAAACCCGGGCTAATCGCCCAGAAAAGCTGTCCTCTGCGTGAACCCTGTCCCAGCACAGCCCGCGTTTGTCTCCCCGAGTTTTTCTCCGGTTTTTTTGTTTGTTTTGTTTTGTTTTGTGGGTTTTTTTTCCCAGAGAAAATCCCGCATCGCTGGCGGGACGGGGGAGAGAAAATCCCGGGATAAAACCAGCCCCGGCACGGCCTGGAAATGGGAATATTCCCGTTCCCGGGAGGGTTTTGAACCGGGAATATTGCCGGGCCAGGCTTAAACCGGGAGTGTTCCCAGATTCTGGGACAGGTTTTAACTGGGAATTTTCCCAGAATCTGGGGCTGCTTTATCCCGGGAATGTTCCCAGCTCCTGGGACAGGATTAAAGTGGGAATTTTCGCAGTTCCTGTGACAGATTTATCCAGGGAATGCTCCCAGTTCCTGGGGCTGCTTTATCCCGGAATTTTCCCAGTTCCTGGGACAGATTTATCCAGGGAATGTTCCCAGTTCCTGGGGCAGAGTTAAACTGGGAATTTTCCCAGTTCCTGGGACAGATTTATCCCGGAACATTCCCAGCTCCTGCCACTCCCAGCGGCCGCTCCTCCAAACCCTCCCCGAACCGGCCCGTGAAAGATTTAACCCGAAAAACAACAAAAAAGGGAGCGTGAACCCCCGACTTTGAACATGAAACCCCCAAACCCCCTCCCCGGAGCCCCGCAAAGCCCCGACCACGCCCAGCCCCAAACCCAGGGGGAATTTTAAAATAAAACCCCGAACCCCTCTCGCCACCAACGCGCCTCAAAACTTTCCCCGCCCGCTCGAAAAAACCGAGGGGAAAAAAAGAAAGAAAGAAAAAAAAAAAAGAAAGAAAAAAAAAGAGTTTCTCTTTCTGCCTCTATTAAAAAAAAAAAAAATCGTTTTTTTTCTTGGAATTTCCCCCAAATTTCTGGCGGAAGGAGGCGGCCCCCCCAGGCACCCCGAGAGCGGCTCCGTTACCTGCGCGGCTCCCAAATCCTTTTTCCAGCGCCCTCATGGCTTTGGGAGGCTCCTGCCACAGCCAGCGGCTCGGGGGAGGGGGCCGGGCCTGCTGGGCCTTTTTTGGCTTTTCTCCCCTAAAAAAAGAAAAGCTTTCACCTTTAGGGCGCGGGTTTTATCATCAGGAATATCCTTATTGCTATTATTAATTATGATTATGGTGGTGATCGCCCCTGAAGGTTCCTTGCAGGACTCCGGGTGCTTTTTTCCCGACAGACGGTCTGCGGAGATTTGCTGTTGAATAACAATGGGAAAAGGGATAAGGATTTGAAGAAAAGAAGTGATTAATGATTTTTCTGTATAATTCTCGCATTTTTCTTGCCTTCTGTCCGCTTCTAATGGCTGTGAACTTTTGGGTCCTATAGAAATCTTCTTTTCTCCCCTTCCATCCCATTCACGCTCCCCCAGCTTTCATTTGCCTCTTTAGACCCCGCATTCCTGGAAGCATATGCTTCTTTTTTTTTTATTTTTCCCCCCTTTTTTTTTTTTTTTTTTGGGTTTAAAACACCCGTTTTTGGCCATTCTTAGGAGCCCCCTCTCGAAAATCACACCCTCCTTACAAGCAGATCAAAGGGAGGAGGAACGGCGGAATAAAATGCAACAACAACAACACAAAACACCCCCCAAACCTTCAGGAATTAGAATAAAATACAACCCTTGCCAAAAAAAAGGGGGCAATAAACCCAGCAACTTTCAACTTTTGCCTTTGCCGCCTCTAAAAACGTGAGAATTAAACAAAAAGCCCTGCCAAAAATCCGATTTTTTTTGAACATCACACCACGCAGAGCCCGGACCATGTGACCGCATCAATAGTTTATATATATATATATATAATTTTTTTTTTTAAGTATTAAAAGTGGGAGAAAAGCAACTCCCAGCAGGGCTTTGTTTGATTTTTGGGGCACTTTTATTGCCTGGGGCGCTGCTGTGGCTGCCTCCATCCCGGCTGCTCTGGGACACTCGAGCCTTTGTCTCTGGATAAAGCTGGGGGGGGGCGGCAAAATTTGGGTCCTTTTTGGGATTTTCGGAGAATTCCGTGAGCACTGAACAAATCCGCAAAGGCCTTAAAAATATTATTGTTGTTGTCATTATTATTAATAATATACTTTATTCACGTTATATAGTTTATGTACCTTTTATACTTTATATACTTTAGATGCTTTATAGATTTGTATTCATATTTGTATTTGTAGTAATACTTGTATACACTCTTGTATTTATATTAATGCTTATATTTATGGTTTATATTTATAATTACACTCATATTTACACCTATATTTACGTTTCTATTTATACCTATATACATTTATATTTACACTTACACGTATCCCTATATTTAAATGCAGCATTTTCCATCCTCATCATTATTATAATTATTTTAGAGGCCAATTTCCTTTCCCCGGAGCACAACAACCTTTTCTTTCTCTCCCTCCCTAACCCAGAACCGCGATGTTATTTTTGTCCTTTCTTTCTTTTTTTTTTTTTTTTTTCTCCTTTTTTTTTTTCCTCGATACTTTTCTACGAGCAAGAAAATGAAAATTAATACAAGAGCTGCGGCTCACAAAAGGAGCCATTTGTCTTCTTGATTATCTATTTGCTTGTCAGGCTATGAGCTATCGCAGGAGCCGGCTCCTTTTGTAAAATCAGAATCCTCCCAAAAAAACCCCGCGAACACCCAGAAACATCTGTGCAAAAATTAGACTCATTAATGCCTTAACTACCTCGGAGAAGGAGGGATTTTCATTTTTTTTTTCCCCCTCTCTCTCTCTCTCTCTTTTTAATAATAATAAAATAATGATAAATAAATAAATCCTGGAGGCTCTCTGGAGAAATCCAAGGCAGCAAAGCGTTAATGACCGCCCCTGTTTTGTCTGGCTTTGGGAAGAGCGTATTAATATGTGCTTTGAACAAATAAATCATCATCTGGGAGGCTTAGCAGTACTTAAAGCTGATCTGGCCCTGCTCAAACATCTTTTGTTTTCATTAGGGGGCAGAAACCCCTGGAAAATGAGGGGGAAAAAAGGAGAAAAGGCTGTTAAATTCGTGGTTTTGAATAAATATATTTATTTTTTTACACCCCTGCTTTCATCAACAAAGCAACCGATACCCAGCCCTAAAATAACCACTGACGACAGAAAGACCAAGGAAAAGAAAAACGGGAAAAAAGAGAGAAAGAAACTGTTTCATTCACGGTTTAGAATAAATACATTTATTTTTTTGCCCCCCACTTTCACCAACAAAACAACTCACACCCAGCACTGCCCCCCCCAAAAAAAAACTCAACCACACAGGGGCAAATGCACCATGAAAAATTTATTTCCGAGTGGTGGCTGTGGGGTTTGTTGGGTTTTTTGTTTTTTTGGGTATTTACAGGTAAATCCTGCAGGACAAAGGGAGGGATGGAGGCGGCCCGGGGGGGTCCCAGCAGACCCCTCCCCCCCGGCCAGAAATTCGCATTTTTGGCCCCAAATCGGGGCAGGATGGCGGCGGAGGAGCTCCGGGGGTGGCTCCCGGTGCCCCCCAGTTCATCCCAGTTCCTACCCCGCCCCCCCAGTTCCCCTCTCCCTCCCCACCCCCCTCCACTCACAACGAACGCTGGATTTAAACAAAAAAAATCACAAAATTCAAGGAATCGGTGAAATGCCTCTCCATCCTCTTCCTTTCTTTGTCCAGCACCTCCTGGACCCAATTTTTCTCGTTTTTTTGTTTTTTTGTTTGGTTTTCTTTTGTGTGTCCCCCCGATATCCGGGAGCTCCCAGCTCCCCCGAGGAGATTTTGGTTGTATTTGTCCAGTTTTTGGTCAGTTTGTTTTTAAATTTTAACTGTTTTTATTTTACTTCTTTTTTTCCTCTCTCCAACTCTGTCTCTTTGGGACAACGGGGCGGGAACTTCGAGCTTGGGAAGAAAGAGAAGAGAGCAAGGGGAGTGTAGGAAGAAAATTTGAAAAAGACAAAGAGGAAAAAGGAGGAGGAAAAAGGGAATTTTTTTTACAAGAGGGATGAAAAAGGAAGGAGAAAAGGGTAAAAAAGAGAAAAACAAAGGGGAAAAGGGGGAAACAGAGAAAAACAAAGAAAAAAGGGAAAAGAAAAGGAAAGAAAAGGAAAGGAAAGAAAAGGAAAGGGAAGGAAAGAAAAAGGAAGAAAATTAAAGAATAACAAAGGAAAAAGGGGGAGAATTTCTTTAAAATTATTTTTAAAAAGATAAATAAAAAGGAAAGGAAAACAAGGGGGTGGTGTAGAAAATCCAGTTGGCCTGGAAGAAGCCGAGGCTCATTTATTAAAGTGAGCGCTGGTTGTCGAGGTAATAGCAGACATAAGGTCCATCCTTTGTACGGGAGAGTAAACATGACAAATGGGGCCGAGCTCGGCGTGATTAAAGATGAAACAAGGATCCATCTTAGCCAAATCTGAAAAAAAAAGGAAAAAAAAAAACCCCGACCCCATCTCCAGGCTCCTTCAGAGGCGGCAGCTCCGGCTTTGTGCGGCAGCTGAGCCGGGCCCGGTGCCCTCCATAAATAAACAGCGGCCCCGGCTGGGTTTCAAGGGATCATCTTAAGGAAAAGCGGCTCCAGAGGAGCATCCTGGCGGGTCCGGCCCGGGGCGCTCACAGGGCCGGGGTTCGGGGCGCCCCCGGCGGGGTTGGGGTTTGGGGCGCTGCTCCCGGGAGCTGCAGCGAGCCCGAGGAGGAGGAGGAGGAGGAGGAGGAGGAGGAGGAGGAGGAGTTCGACCTGATCTTGGTGTTGGGTAACTTGTGATCCTTTTTCCACTTCATGCGGCGGTTCTGGAACCAGATCTTGATCTGGCGCTCGCTGAGGCAGAGCGAGTGCGCGATCTCGATCCTCCTGCGCCGGGTCAGGTAGCGGTTGTAGTGGAACTCCTTCTCCAGCTCCAGCACCTGCTGCCGCGTGTAGGCCGTGCGGGAGCGCTTGGGCTCCCCTCCGCAGAAATTGGGGTTCACTGGGGGGGCCGGGAGGGAGGGAAAAATAAAAAAAATATGTAGGGGGGGAAAGTGTGAAAATTTAAAAAAAAAATAATAAGGGGTGTATGGGGGAATACACAGAATAAAAGAGGGGGGGAAGATGTGGAAACAAGCACAAAAAAGGGTGAAAGATGTGGAAAGAAGCACAAAAAAGAGGGGGGGATGTGGGGAAATACACAGAATAAAAGGGGTGAAAGATGTGGAAACAAGCACAAAAAAAAGGGGGTGATGAGGGGAAATACACAGAATAAAAGGGGTGAAAGGTGTGGAAACAAGCACAAAAAAAAGGGGGGGATGTGGGGAAATACACACAAAAAAAAAAAGAGGAGGGGAAAAGGGGAAATACACAGGGAAAAAAAGGGGTGAAAGATGTGGAAACACACACAAAAATAATGGGGGAATATGGGAAAATGCACAGAAAAAAAAGGGTGAAAGATGTGGAAACACGCACAAAAAGGGAGAGGAATATGAGGAAATACACAGAAAAAGAGTGAAAAGTGTGGAAACGCGCACAAAAAAGGGGGGGATATGAGAAAATGCACACACAAAAAAAAGGGAGTGTGGGGAAATACACAGGCAGAAAGGGGTGAAAGGTGTGGAAACAAAGACAAAAAAAGGGGGAGAAATGTGAAAATGTAAAAAATGAAGGGGAGATATATGGGAAAATACACACAAACAGGAGGAGAAAGATGTGAAAACGCAAAAACCAGGGAGAAATATGGGGAAATACACAAAAAAAAGGGGGGGGAGGGGGAGAGATGTGAAAACACGCACAGAAAAAAGGGAGGGAAGATGTGAAAAAGCAAAAATAAGTGAGGGGAAAGCACACGAGAATGGAAGGGAAAGAGCGAGGGTGAAACACAGCAAAAATTTATATAAAAAAGAAAAAAATGAGGGGGAAGCACACAAAAAAAAGAAAATAAAAGGGAAAAGTGAAGGGAAACCACACACAAAAAAGAAGAGGTAAAGTGGGGGAAACACAGAGAAAAAGAAGGGGGAGGAAAAAGGGGAAACAAAAAAGGGGGGGAAAAAAGCAGAATTACCGAGCTGTTCCTTTAATGGGTTCTTTCCCCCCCCCTCAAAACATTACAAATAATAATAATAATAAAAAAGTAAAAGAAAGTGCCACACACTCTTTGGAGGGGGGGGGATTTGCTTTAAAAAAAAAAAAATTACGAAGCAAATCTTCCTAAAAATCTCCCCAGCAGCGCAATCTCCTCCTCCAGCCCCGCCTGACGTGTGTTCCTGTCCGGAGGCTTCCCCAGCTCCCCCGGACGCGTTTCCCGTGCCCTGCGCCCCTGGAAATTCGATTTCTGCACACGCAGCTCCGCCAGAGCATCGCGGAATTACCCCCGAAAGTTCGCTCCGCACGCTTGGAAACAGGCGGGCGCGGGAGGCTCCCGTGCGTTAAAAAAAGTTCCTTAAAAAAAAAAAAAAAAAGGAAGAGAGAGAAAAGAGGTGGAATAAAAGAGGGAGAAAAAAAAAAAAAAAAAGCGGGCAGGGGAGGGGAAAATAGTAAAAGTTTACTCAACCCGCCACTTAAATACGAATTACGAAAACATAAAACTTCACTTATGAAGGTTCGACAGCCATTAAAAAAAAAGGAAAAAAAAAAAAAAAAAAGAGAGAGAGAGGGAGAGAGTAGCCTGCAAGAAATTGGAGGAGGATGGTAACAGAGACTTCAAAGGCACATGGCCAAGCAGAGCAATAAAAATTTATGGAGGATGTAATTATAGCGCTCCGCAAACAGGCGCTCGTAAATCTCGGCGGAATGGTTATTTTACAACTGCCGCAAGAAGATTTCTACAAGACTTGGAGGTGCTACTTAAACCATAAAGCGCAGCCACTTCTTTTTTTTTTTTTTTTTTTTTCTCTCCTTTTTCCTTGCCCCCTTTCACTTACCCGTGCTTACATGGACTTTTTTCATCCAGGGGTAAACCACGGGCTCCTTGCCCTGGGGGCTGCGCTCGGCCGAGCTTTGGCTGCAGGAGGGCGGCGGGCTGGGGGTGCCCGGCTCGGGGGGCTCCGCCAGGCGGCTCCGCGGCTGCACCGGAGCCCGGGGCGCCAGCGCCGCGCCCGGGAGGCCGGAGCCGGGACAGGACGGGTAGAGCTGCTCCTTGCAGGCCGACCGAGGCTCGTACATCGCCGCTTCATGCTGGAAGGCGTTCTCCCGCTGCCTCGGGCCGCCGAAATATTCCGGCGAGTGATTGGGAAGGTAATCGCTGTGGGAATATTCCTCGCAGGGTGGGAACTTGGGGTCCACATAGTTGGAGTTGATCAAAAACGAGCTCATGGCCATTAATTTCTTGGGGGGGATTGCCGCACACGCGCGCGCGGGGGGCAAAAAAAATCTCTATATATCTCAATATATCTCAATATATCTCTATATCTCTATATCTCTATATCTCTATATATCTCTATATCTCTATATCTCTATATCTCTATATCTCTATATCTCTATATCTCTATGTATCTCTATATCTCTATATATATATATATCTATATCTCTATATATCTCTATATATCTATATGTACCCCTCTCGCTCGCCCTGTCTCTCTTTCTCTGCTTAAAATTTATTCCTGTCCCCCCCGCCGCCGCCCCCCCGGCCCTCGTTGCCGGTTTTCCTGCTCGGCGGAGCCCTCCTCTCCTCCTCCTCCTCTTCCTCCTCCTCCTCCTCCTCCTCCTCACTGTCAAGTGAACAAAGTTGTGTCCATGTGACAGCGCGGGCCAATGGCGAGGGGCACGGCGAGCCCCGGATCAGGAACCCTGCCCAGCCCGGGGCTCCCCCGGGGCCCCCCGGCATCCCCGGGAAGCGGCCGGGGGTGTCCGCTGCCCCCGGTCCCCCCGGTCCCCCCGCTGCCCCCGGTTCCCCCGGTGCCCGGGCCCGGCAGCCCCCCAGGCGAGCCGTGGCCCCCCCGGCCGGGCGCGCACCCCCGGGGGTGTCCGGGGCTGGGGGACCCCGAATCCACCCCGCTCCCCCCTGCGCTGGGCAGCGCAGATAAAAACAGGAGTATTAAGGATATGAGGCCAAAAAATGCTTTGGGTTTGTTTTTTCGGGGTGTTGGCGGCGCGGCCCGGGGCAGCAGCCCCCCCTCGCCCCCCCGAGCGCAGCTGAGCCCCCCCGGGGGGATCCGGGGGGATCCGGGGGGCGGCGGCGCGGCAGAGATGGATCGGGCTCGATGGATGGATCGATAGAAATTCATCAGCTAATTCGGGGTGCCCGCGCTCCCAAACCGCACCGAGGCCGGCTGGGGGTGCAGCGGTTCCGCGCGCAGCGGTGGGGAAAACAAATAAAATACAATTTAAAATAAAATTAAACTAGAAAGGAGCCCGTCCTCCGAGCGAGAGATGCGAGCGCTTGATGAGCAATTACAAAAGCGAATCAGCCGGAGCCCCTGGCGCATCTCCCGGTGAAAAAGGGCTCTGAGAGCCGCAGCCCCCCCAGGTCCCGCAGCCCCCCCAGGTCCCGCAGCCCCCCCAGGTCCCGCGGCCGGACCCCAAAGGCGCCGCGGGCCGCGCAGGACGGCGCTCCTGTCAATAATATCCATTATTGGTTTATTCCTTTTTTTTTTTTCTTTCAAAAATCGATGTCAGCGCCGAGACCACCCGGAATGAAAGCAAAGGCGGGACCCCCGCCCCGAAAGCGCCCGAGCCCCCCGACCCCGGCCCCAGCCCCCCCCTGCGGCCCCCGCTTTATCCCAGGGCCGGGAGAAAGTTCCATGGCAGGAGTTGAGCTGAGGTCAAACCCAAAGGATCGCTTTGGAGCCCTAAAGCGCTTTCCTGCCTCAACCCTCCTTCCCCCCCTTCTAATTTTGGGGTTTTGGGGGTTTTTGGGGGGTGTTAATAGCTTCTGGGTTTGTAGTGTTTGTGTCAACTACATATTCCCCTAGATACGAATTTGTGACCCAACTTCCTTTACACAAATTCGGATCTACAGGGTACATATAGAAGACAGATGCGTCCTCCTCGGTCACAGATCTTCTCCTACTCTTCTGGGGCAAAGTTTTGGGGTTTGGGGAAATCGGGGGGTCACCTCCGGGTTGAAATATTCGCCGGTGAAGGGGGAAGGCGATTAATGAAAGCAGCGAGGCGGGGGCTGAAAGAAAATCAGGAATTTTCCACCCTCCTCTCCACACCTTGGACATTAATTTGGGGTTAAAAATAAATAGTTTTTAGGGCTGAACGTGGAGGTGCGGGCGCGCAACGAGCCGCGAAGCCAAAAATCCGCCTTTTAAAAGCGAAATCCCCCGAGCTCCGTCCCCACCCCGCCCTGAAAGCCTCGTCACGATTTTCTGATGGGCAGCGCAAAGATTTCATCCTTTCTTTTTTTTTTTTTTTTCGTTCTTGGAGGTCACCCAAGGTTTGGGTTTAGCCGTGCGTGCGCGGGTAAATGATAAAAAAAAAGAGAAAGGAAAAAAAGAGAGAGAGAAAGAAACAGATGAAAAGAAATAGAGAATGTAAAGGCAGATGGGACGACAGGTTTTTTTTTAATGACAGGCAATTCTTTTTACAACCCGAGAAAAAGATCAAAGGCGTTTCATTTCCGAAAAAAGGGATATAAAGCAATAAAATATTCATACTGTCTAGGTAATGAACCTTCATTCGGAACTAATGAGGGTAGCATCATGTTGAGATTTCGTTTAAAATTACAGTTGCCCAAGAGATTAAAAGTAGAGCAGCCTCCCTTTTTTTTTTTTCTTTTTTTTTTCTTTTTTTCTTTTTTTTTTTTTTTTGTATTTCAAAAGGCAGAACACTTTCAGGTCAAGCATCTCCCGAATTAATTGCGTTTAAGCGCCGCAGCAGAGAGGGCATCAGGGAAAAGCTGCCCCGGCTGAAATTCCTGTCAATGGAATCAGCAGATTCCACCAAGCCCCGCGCTTGCCCTAAAAAAAATAGCAATAATAAAATAATAAATAAGAGTTCTGCCAAGAGTAAAGTGCCCGAATTCTCCCCATTCTCGACGCCAGGGAATTTTTCAGGTACTTCGAGGTGAAAAATCGCTTTTCCTGCTAAAAACTCCCGGCTAAACCCGGAACATCCGAGCGGCGCTTTAGGAAACAAACCAAACGCATCGAAGGAAAACCCAAATCCATTTTTAGGCGCATTGAAACAAAACAAAATCACCAAATTTCCAACAGAAGCAGCGAAATCTCGTTTTTCTTTTTTTTTTTCTTTTTTTTTTTTTCTTTTTTCTTTTTTTTTTTTTTTTCTTTTTTGCCCCGGGCAGAGTTTCCCACCAGCCGCGCTCAGATTTTACCTTTTCCTTTAAAACCTGCCATAAAAGCGAGGGGCCGAACCCAACCCGGAGCGCGGAGATGCCATAAAATAACAGAACCAATCCCATTAGAGCCCCTCGGATTTTTTTTAAATTTCTTTTTTATCTCTTCTTTCTGTCTCTCTTTTAGATTGTATTCCTCCTTCCCGACCTCCCCCGTTTATTTTATTCCGTTTTCTCACGGCCGCTGTCTCCCACCCCCAGCAGCAGAATTCACCAGGCCTTATTCTCTATTTTTAACCCCCTCCCACATCCCTTAAAAAAAAAAAAAAATGGGATTTTTCTTCCCTTGCCGGTGGCAGGGCCGGGCTTTGCCACGCAGCACCCCTAGCGTCTGCAGAGCTGCGCTTTCCCCGCCTCAGCTCCAAGAAATCTCCCCCCAATCCCGGATTTTCACCTTTGGATCCCTCGGAAGTTTCAAACAGAGAATTTTTGGGGTTCTTTGGGGTTTTTTCCCGTTTCCAAACGGCCCCAGGCGAGGCGGGGTCACCCCGGGGACACCCTTGGCTTCTCATTATTATTATTATTGTTATTATTATTATTATTTTCTATCCAGGGGAGTCCCAAACCCCTCCCAAATCTCCTGGCGGCTCCTGCGGGGGCAGGGGGGTCTCGGGGGGTCCCGGTGACCCCAAAACCCCCCCGGGCCCCCCCCGGCCCCCCCGGCCCCCCCGCGGCTCCTACCTTGGCACATCGCGGCTCCTTCTCCTCGGAGGAACTCCCCGGGGCCTTTGGGGCGCTCCCTCAAAACTCGGGGCGCTTTTGGAGGCGAAATCCTGAAGCTGCCGGCCCCCCTCGCCCCCCGCCCGCCGCTGCCCCTGCGCGATTCCTCCCCGGCCCTCGGCTGCCCCCGCTCCTCTCCCTCTGCCACCGCCCGCGCTTTGCTCTGGGGTTTTTGGGGTGGTTTTTTTTTAATGTTTCGGCGCTGTCTGGGGGCTCCCCCTGTCCGGGGGGAGCGGAGCTGCTCGCGGCGGCCGCGGGGGCCCTCGGGAGCTTTTTGGGACCCCGCAACTTGGGGAACTCCCGCCGGCCCGGCGGCTTTGTTAAAGAGCGAGGCGTGTCCGCAGGGGCGGCGAGAGCCGCGCTGACCCGCGCTTCACCCCCAATTTCCAGCGCTTTTTTTCTCTTTTCTCTTTTTTTTAATTCCTTTTCCACCCGCGCTTCACCCCCAATTTCCAGCGCTTTTTTTTCTCTTTTCTCTTTTTTTTATTCCTTTTCCACCCGCGCTTCACCCCCAGTTTCCAGCGGTTTTTTTCCTCTTTTTTCTCCTTTTCCACCCGCTCTTCACCCCTAATTTTTAAAGCTTTTCTCTTTCTCTTTTATTTTTTTCTCCGTTCCCACCCGCCCCGAGGTGTTTTCCCCACTCCAATCCGGCGGCCATAAAGATAGAGATTAATATTTTTATTATTATTATTATTTAAATTTTTTCTCTCTTTCCTTCTCTCTCTTCACCGCCTCCCCCTCCCCTCAAAAGATTTTTTGGGGGGGAATCTGGGTGGGATTTCCCCCACGGAGAGGTTTCTGCAGGGCAGAACTTTAAATAAATATAAAAAGCGAGCGGCGCCCCCGGGCTGGGCCAGGCGGGGCAGAGGTGGGAATGGACCCACACCTGCTCTGCCCGGGGGAAATTCAGATTTTAACCCCGCCGTGGGGCTCCCCCGCCCCGCTCCGCGCAGGCTTTAAATCGGGGACAGCGCCCCAAAAAAACCGGGAATATTTTGGTGAATTGGATGCGGGGGGCAGGGTCGGGAATTCTCACCCCGATTTCACCACCAGCCCCGACAGGGCCGGAAAGGGAAGTAAATCGCGATTAAAAAGCGAATTTAATTGATTGTCCGGCGGGAAAAACCCCAAATAATCGGGGGAGAGGGGAGAAAAAAAACCCAAAAACCCCCCAAAAAAAACCAAGGCAGAAAGGCGTGGGCAGCGCCTGAGCCCAGGCCCGGCCAGGGAGATAAATTCGAAATATCCTTGAAAATGATTCCTTTAATTTCCCCTCCCTCCCTCCCTCCCAACCCGCGCCCAAATCGGAATTTAACGGGAGCGAACCTTGCCGGGAGAGCCGGGAGGCGCCCGCTCCATTTCCACACACACATAAAAAAATCATATATTTAATTTTTTTTTTTGGTTATTTTTATTGCCGCCAAATGATACCTGCCCGTTTTAATATCCCGAAAACAAATGGCTTTTATTGGCCGTTACCTGTTCCATAAAGGCGGAGCAGGGGTGAGTGTGGGCCCGAGATAAGTGCAGTAATTACCGGGGGAGGAGATGGATCGCCCCGGCCGCGCTAAACGCTGCCCTCACCCCGCGATATTTTATAAATACCGAGCAAATTCACGGCAATTCATTAAAGCCGGGCCTTATCAGGCGAGACAAAACGCTCCCGGACTTTTGTTTGATTTTTATTTTATTTTTTCCCCCCCTCTCCTGGATTTTCCCCGACCCCCGTGAATGCAAACCCCGCGCGGGGAGAGCAAATGGATTTTCCAGAGCGCCTTTCCCAGGGCTCTAATATTCGCCCTCTTTCTCTCCCGAGGAAAAATGAGCCTTGTTAGGGACTATTTAGCCCCTGGAAATATTTAAAAGCCGCCAGCAGGGAGAAAAAAAAAAAAAATTAAAAAAAAAAAAAAGAGGAGGAGAGAAGATTCCCAGGGATTTTATTTTTTTATTTTTTATTTTTTAATTCCCTTTTTTTTTCCAGGAGAGTTCGCCTCGCTCCGAGTGTTTGCTTAAGGAGCGATTGAAAAGATCTTCCCCCGGTCCCAGTGCAAATAATATTTAAGAGTTTGGAGGGTTTCGAAGTCTGGCAGCGCAGAAATAACTTTGGGCCGCCAAGGGAAATATTTATTATATCAGTTCATTAAAGTGTTGCAGCGAGCGCGGCGGAGCCGCCTTCGGAGCCAGGAATAAAAACCATTTCAGCCCAATTCCGGCTGCAAAATCAAATAATAAAAGCGGCTCCTTTCAGCGGCCCGGGCGAGGCGGGCACTTCAAAACGCTTTAAATACATAAATTGGATTTTTCAAAGCCCTCAGCCCGTCGATTTCGCCCATAAATCACCCTCGCAGGTTTCCCACGATTAAGGTGGGAACGGGAATAAATCCTGCAAGGGTTTTTTTCCTTTTTTTCCTTTTTTTCCCCCTGCAATTCTTTTCTGGTTCGGATTGGGGTTTGCATTTTCCAGCCCGTCCTGGGCCGGGCCCGGCGCCTCTCCGGGGCTTTGGGAGCGCTTCCAAGGCGAGATGTTCCAACAGATTTTCACCAACCGTGGCAGCCCTTTTTTCTCTCCTTTCCTTTTTTTTTTCCCCCTGGATAATTTAAACCCTCTCCAAACAAAATTGACGCTGGAATGAAAATTATTTTTTAACTGCTCGCGTTAATATCCTAGAGGGACCTGGGCGTAATTGGATTTAATAAATGCATTTCCCCGAGATTCTGCTCGTTCCTGCCCAAAAAGCGTTTCGGGGCTTATCTTTAAAAAAAAAAAAAAAAGAGAAATATTCAGCTTTTCCTCGCGGGAGTGACGCAAATCTGCTTTATTTTCCACCCAGATTTCACTCTTTTTTTTTTTTTTTTTAATTATTTTCTTTCTTTTTTCCCTCCTCTGTGCGGCTGAGGGTCGCTGCCGCCTCTCCACCCGCGCTCCGCTCCCTGCCCGGACTTTTCCTCCCACCTCGCCCCCCCTTTTTCTTTTTTGTTTTTTTTCGCCGCTTTCTTTTTCTCCCTCTTTTTTTTTTTTTTTTCCTCTCTTTTCCCACTGCCCCGGCTCTCTCAGGGTTTTGCTCAGGACTGAGTCACGCACAGCGTAAACTTTTGACCCTCGACTCTGTGACCCCTGGGGCTGCAGCGCTGTCCCAACAAGCCCCCCAAGACCGCTCCCCGCGCCCGCGGCACCGGCGCCGCTGCGCTCCCTTCGTGCCCAAAGATTCAAAAAGAAAAGGGAAAATAATGTTCATTTTTTGGCGATTTTCCCCTCCCTTCCCTGGCGGAAACCCCAAACCCCGCGGTTTATCTCCGCGCCGTTATCTTAGGCCTCTGCTTTCTTGATTTTTTTTTTTCCCTTCTCTTTTCCGCTTTTTTATCTAAAGCCTCTAAGCGCCTCTCGCAAATTCTCCTCTCCGTCCCTCCCTCTCATTTATTGAACTGAAATTCAAGATTTAATTCTGTGAACGAATTGTTCTTTCTTATTTTTCCTTTTTTCTTTCTTTTTTTTTTCACCTTTTCCAGCAAGGGGAAAAAAAAAAATCCCTTAACATGTGAACGAATTGTTCTTTCTTATTTTTCCTTTTTTCTTTCTTTTTTTTTTTCACCTTTTCCAGCAAGGGGAAAAAAAAAATCCCTTAACATTTAAAAGGGGAATTTCTCTTTTATGGGCGATTTCACGCGGGAATTCGCCTCGCTCTGACCTTTATCATATAACAAATATATTTATAAATGTATATATTTTTAAATACTTTATGTTATAGCTATATATATATTTTAAAGGGATGTATATATGTGCTTGTATATATATTTTTGACGGGATTGGAGAGGTCGGGAGGCGGATTTGGAGGGGTTCAGCCCCGGCACGGGGGGGTCCCCGAGGGTCCCCGGGCTCGGCGCGTCCCCCCCGGCAGTGAACTTGGTCTGAAGCGAGCTCTGCTGGCTGCTCGGGGATGTTACAGCCCCAGACCCCCTCCCCGCCAGCTCCATCCCCCGCCCCCCAAAAATCCCCTTCCCCTCCTTTTCGAGCGCTCCAAAATCTCCGTCCGCGACCCCGCCGAAAGAATCGCGCTCTGGGTGCGGGCCCAGGCGGTGAAAACACCCGCGTGGGTAAATTTCGATTTTTGGTGCCGATGTGTGCGTGTGTATCCGCGGCCGGCCCTGCACATGTTAAAAAGAGATAAATCAAAGGGCAGGAGGGGAGGAAAAAAAACCAACAAAAACCCCTCGCGGCCGCTCCCCTTCTTTCAACGCTGGCTGTCAAAATAGTTTCTTTTTGAAAGCTATTTAGGGTAAGAGAACACGGAAAATGCGCGCAGGGTTGGAAACCTCTCGAGTTAAGTTATCAACCTCCTTCCAAATATCATTTATTTCGCCGTCCAAGAGCGTGTGTGGGGGGAAAGGACGGGAAAATCGGCCGGGAAGGCTCGGAAAGGGAATTTCACTCCTGAATCCACCCGGGGCTGGAAAGAGACCCCCGAGAGGAGGCGTCAAAGCCGTCAAAAGTCGTTTTTGGGGTGGTTTTTTTTTAAATTGTGAGGGTATGGGTTATTTAAATGATGTTCGTTGGGTTGTTTGGTTATTAAAATAAAGGGGGGAATGGGGGAAAGGGAAAAGAAAAAAAGGGGGGAAGGGGAAAAAAAAGGGGAAAAGGAGGGGAAAGGGGGAAAAGGGGGGAAAATTAGAGAAAAAAGGAGAAAAAGGGGAGAGAAAGGAAGAAAAAGGGGAGTAAAGTAGAAAAAGGGAGTAAAGGAGAAAAGGGGGAGGAAAAAAGGGAGAAAAAAGGGAAAAAAAAGGGATAAAGGGAAGGAAAAGAAAGAAAAGAGGGGAAAAGGGGGAAAATGAGGAGAGGGGGAAGGGGAAAAGGGAGAGAAAAGGAGAAAGGGGAGAAAAAGGGAGACCAGGGAGAAAAAAGAGAGAAAAGAGGGGAAAAAAGGGGGAAAATGAGGGGGGAAAAAAGGAAAAAAAGGGGGAAAGGGGAGCAAAAAGAGAAGGGGTTGGGACTGGGGGAAAGAAAGCGGAATTTGAGAAGGGGGAATTTCAGGAAGAAATGGCATTTTGGGGAGGAAATGGCATTTCGGGGAGGAAATGGCATTTCGGGGAGGCGGGAGCGGCCCGAGGAAGCAGCGGCGCTCTCTGAGCTGAGCTGGGCCGGGGGAGGCGGGGAGAGCTCCCCCAGCCCGGGGGGGGCACGGCCGGGCTGTAGCGGAATAACCGCGGAAAAACAGCGGAATAACCGCGGAAAAACAGCGGAATAACCGCGGATAAACCGCGGAATAACCGCGGAAAAACAGCGGAATAACCGCGGATAAACAGCGGAATAACCGCGGAAAAACAGCGGAATAACC
>VZUI01049905.1:0-15645 GCA_013401135.1 Cettia cetti
CAGGGGGAGGAGCCAAGCATTCCCACATGGATATAATCCAGGGTTTGGGACAGCACAGGGCCCTTTCCCCACTGGATTCCCAGAGGACAAGAGCTACCAGACCTTCTCTTCAGGATTACTACTTCGACAAGACCATCTCATCTGGACTGCTACTACCACCCCAACAGGGTATCAGGTTGTATTCTGACTCTGTCAGTATTTTCTACTATTGAATTTATTTTATTTTACCTTATTCTACTTTGTCTCTTCTTTCTCTTATTAAATTGTACTTCTGACTTGGAGTCTCTCACTGGTTTTGCTTTCAAACCGATACACCATGTCAAAAAAAATCCCTGAAATTTCTGTTGAGAGTTTGTGTTCTTTTCCCATCTGGTTTCCCTCTGTCTTTTAAATGAGCTTTTTTTCATGATAGCGGGCACTGTATCATGCCTGTTATAGTTAAGGTTACAATGCACTCTCCATTCCAGCCCCACTAGCCACATGCTCATCCTGTTCTAAAGCATTCATATTTGGGGATCAAAAAAAGTCCATGCATGGTGTTTGCTCAGACGAGCATTTTTATTTGACATTTGAGCAATTATGCCTTGTGTTCTTTGTGAGTTCACTGAAGGTGATAAAGGCACTTTTCCCATTTGAAAAACCTGTCTTTTAATGTTGATGATGTGGTGACAGATTTTCAGCAAGGATGGCGGTTGGATTTGCCACAGCTCAGTGCCCATGCTGAGCACCAGATTTTCAGCTGTGTTTGGCACCCAGCAGTTTCCCGTTGGGTGTGAGGCCTTTGGACATGTTTGTTCCCATGTGTGCAGCTTGTTTGAAGAGCTGCGTGCCTGCAGCACCACCAAGCATCCACCTTCTGCTCTGACGAAAGTCTGGCTCTCATCTCCCTGGGTTCTTTTTGTGTGTGCAGGGTCAGCTTACTGCTATCACTGTTTCTTAGGCCCAAGAGCTGTCCTGAACACATGGAACTTCTGTAGGATATCTTATATCTCAGCTTGGGCAAGTGGCTTCCCCCAGTAAGGGTTTCTCAGTATCTGTTTGAGTTTTGGTGTCTGAGTTTTAGTGCATTTTTACATCTTGTGGAAATCAGCTGCATTTAGGTACATGACAAAACAATTCTCTAAAGCACCCTGTGAATATGTACCTTTATTTTTAAAATCAGCTGTTTGCTTTATAGTGGCTTTTCCAGTGCTCATATATTTCTTCTCTTGACATTTCAGCTCAAAGGGAAGAGGAAGAACGTGTGGATAAAGCTAAAGAACATCACTCAGCAGGAAGAGGATTGGATGAAAGAGGGAGAGGTGAAATGAAATGAAGAGGTGATATTTTGGGTCATACCTCCTAATGGGGGGCTTGTACCATCACTCCTGGAATGCAGTAGGGCTACCAATCACATCTCTTTTGTGACTCACTATACTATTAAAAATAAACACATGGCATATTCTGCATGCAATAGTGTTGAGGGTCTGTCTAAGGTCTTTGTCTCCTGGTTTTGCAAAAGGCAGCTCTGCATCTGTTCCTCAAAGATGAGGGAGAACAAAATGTGCTGTTCATAACAGAAAACTTCCACAGGCATGAAATGACATAAAAAAGAAATACTTTCATAGAATCTTAGAATATCCTGAGTTGCAAGTGACCCACTAAGATCATCAAAGTTACCTCTTGGCCCTGCACAGGACATGCCCAAGGCTTAAATTTACATTAAATATGCAGTCAAGATTTCATGTCTGTAGGCTGAGAGATTGTCCATGGGAGCACTGCTAATGTGAAATAGCTCCAAATCCTAACAGAGCAGGTGCATTTACCAGTCAATCCATGTTGCTCCAACTCTCTCCAGCTCTGAAGTGGGTTTCTTGCCTAGATGGGAATGGTAGGTATGTTCTTTTTCTTTTTTTTTTTTCCTAATTCTATTTATTCATATGAAACATGGAATGGGAAAGGTTTCTCCAGCCAGATTGATAATGATGCGATACCAGAGGAAGTCCAGAAGAAATTCAAGAAATGGGAAAAAATAACTTCAAAACACTGGTGGACTTGTCAGCATGAATGACCTTCTGCAGGCAATACAGATAGATCATTAAAACAGATTTCTAAATTTTGAGAGGAAAAAATATTGTTTGCTGTAAGATTGTTTTCTCAGCCTGTGAGGTACAGGTAAGACAAGTTTGTAGGAACAGTTAGATGATGGGGCAGTCACCATAAGAGATAAATGGTGATAAAATGTTACAGAATGTGGGATTAGAACAAAGCCAATCTTGGTGGGTGTCTCACGGTTTTCTGATGGAGGACGATCACAACTCAGAAGTGCCTGATGCCTTCAGCAAATGTCCACTTCTTGAATTCCCTCCAAATACTTCATGGTTTGCTGCTCCAGGTTTGTGTTTAGCAGACCAAGTGTATGGGATCAAATCTGTACTTGGATGAAAAAGTTCTGAACCAAATGCAGGAGGTGATGCAAATGTTTGTGTTAGCCCAGGTGAGGTAACCAGGCAGTGTCTCCAGGTACTCCAACTAAAACAGAAAGCAGCTCCCTGACCGCAGGTGGTCACAACTAAAGCCATATCACTTTTGGAAAGAGTAAAGACTGCAGCCCTGGCTTCCACCCCAAAATCCATGAGTGTATTGACAACCCATCTTTAAACTCCTGTATAGTTGCAGCTGGATGTGATATTCTCCATATACCTTACTTCCAGTTTCCAGTGGTGTTTCTGTGGGAAACATGACATTTGTTCTGGTGCACCTCAGAAGGGGAAGCACATTAATTCCAGCATTGTATGGAGCTGTTCTCCAACAGACCCTAGGCGAGGAGGGTGTTGAGGAGGATCTACTGCTTCCCTGTGCAAGCTGGCTGGCCATGAAAATCCATCTCCCTCTTAGGAAATATGTCCTTGCATTGCAGCAAAGCCAAGGGGTTTCAGTGCAGGCTTGTGCCTTTGCCCCTCTGCAGTGGATGCAGTGCCTGTCCACCTCTGCTGGCTTCTTTCTCTGTGCAGTGACAGGCTGGGGAGGAGAGAACAGCAGCCTCTGATTAAAACTCAGCCCCCCTGGCCTTAGATCTGAGGAGGCAGAGCCTGCCCTCCCTTCCCTTACCATAATTTTATTTTATTACAAAAAGAGTCTGTATTAAAAAAGCTCATGATTATGTTTTCTGCTCACCAAGACTTTTCCTGTATTCGACCTTTGGATAACCTCCAAGGCTTGCAAACATTTGAAAGGAGTAAAGGAGCTCATTTTATTGCAGGGCCTCAGCATACATTCTTTCCAGCCTATCTTTAACATCAGTTGACAAGAATTATATAATTGCAGTCTGTGATCCCTTTAAGGCTAAAATGTATTCGATTTCCCTCAAAGAATACTTCAGGTTTCAGAGTTAAAGTACACTTCTTTTCCCCCATCTGGGTTATTCTGGTAGAAGGCTGTTTTCTCTTAAACTGGCAAGTCTCATTCTACCAAGTTGCATGGATTTATTTTTTCCTGTGGTTTTAAGCCTACATGTTAACAAGTAGAAGAACTATCCTCCAAATCCCAACCTGTGTTTCCCATTCCATTGGAAAATTAGTGGGTTACAGAGAACACACAAGGGGAATTACACTCATTAGGTGGAATCAAATAATATTTCAACATACCAATTTAATCAAATTAGTGTCTAATGCTAATTGATAGGCACTCTCGAGATGGACAGGTAGCTGGATTGATTTGATCTTACATTTTAGAGGCATGATGTAATCTGCTGGATCAGGAAAGAATTTCTGTTTTCCTTTCAGAATGGCATCTGCCACCATGTTTTAGGAAGCCATTGACATTGGATACTTGGATAGGAACTGGGGAAGGATTTCAAAAAAGAAGTCTGAAAATAATACCTGGAATTTAAAAGATGAATTAGCTGTTGCCATAATGAAGTAAAGTTTGAATATGTTCCTCACCATTCAGGTTTTCACTGGGGTTTGTGCTTCAGCAGAGTAAAACAAGCACATAAACATGAGAGTATTCCTGGAAGGTTTTCATGCCAGTCATATTTATGTGTCAGAGCCACTGATGCTCGGATCCTCCGCTTGGAGGGAACAGAAGTGATGCCACCACAGTGCTCAGAACTTATTCATAGTGCTTCTTGATAATGGAGTGAGATGTTCAAAGAAGCTGCAAAAAACCTTACCACTCCAAGTATTTCTGGACAATGAAAAATGGAGGGTGTAAGTAGCCTAGTCATGGGCATGTGCATGCAGGAGGGGAAATTAAATTTGTTTCAAGAACTGGCCGTTAGGAATCATCTGGCTGGCTGAAGCTGGAGAAGAGAGTAGACTCAGTGGGCCAGTTGTCAACTTTGGTGCTCCAAAGGGGTCTGGGGAGCTTTGAGGGGTTCTTCTCAATTTTGCCATGAGCTTATCCCAGATCTTAGCTTTCTTACCTGATAGAAAAGGACAATGGCAGCCAGTGTGCCTGCCTTTGTGTCCTTTTATCTAAGCACTTGAGGAAGTACAAACTTTTATTCCAAATAATGTTTGCCAGTAAAAATGGATCTCTTCTTCAAATATTTAGTTACCCTAATGCTGGTTGCCCTCATTCCCTAAGGGGAGTAGGAGGCAGGGGCAGCATTCCTGGTTTTATAGAGGGGCAGGCTTGAGAGGGCTGTAAGTGCATGTCACAGGGGTTGGATGCAATAACTGAAGAGAGGGGAGCCAGTAAAAGAATCCTTTTAATAAACTACAAGCCCACAGTTTATAAACTTGGACACAGATTATGCTTCTGACTAGTGTATAATAATAATGGCATTTGGATATATTTGTGGCCACAGAATCTTGTAACCTGTTCAGTTTTTGCTACCTGTATTTCTAATGTAGGCAGGACCAGTGTAATAACCCTGTGTTGCACTGAAAGGGAAAATCTCTGGTCTTTTAAGCTGTTCCCTGCCTTTGGTAGCCTCTCTGTATCAGGATTCACATTCTTGTTTCCATTTCAAACAGGAGACTAGTTTACAAGGCAAGTTACTCCTTGGAGATCACAAGAGGCTTTCTTTCCCCTTTCTTTTTCTGAGAGGAAGGATTAGGTCATGGTATTCTGTTTGCCTTTTTTTTTTTTTTTTTTTTTTTCTCCTCTTTTGGCTAATCTGCTCTCCAAGATGTCCATGCCACAAGAGAAATAAAAGGCTAAAAGGCTTTAAGTGAGCACGGGATTTTTTTTCCCTCACCTCAGCACTCCAGCCGATAAGAGTGATTTATAGAAATCGCCACATGGAAAAGCCTTAAAACAGAATTTCAGATGCTTATAAGACAAAGCAGAAAGATAGCAGAGCAGCAGGTGCCTTCTTACCTCACAGGGTTGTGTTCTGTCTGCTCTTAAGGAGTTTGGTGAATGGTGATTACAAATCACCATATCCAGGTGTACTGTACATGCAGTTACAGCTTTGTACAAGGAGCTTGTGTAGTCCCTCACCTGTAATCAGGAGATTTATCACTATTCAAAAACCTTTGTTTTCTATTATCTTTGTGCATTTTGTGTGCTGGAAGCATTAATGGCACCATGGTTTAAGACGTGTTCTTTGAACCTGGCACCTTTCCTGTGCCAGCATGTGATGTGCTGTGCTGTGCATCGCTTGGCTTCATTTGAGGGGAGGACACACACTGGTGCTGATCCTTCTACGTGGAAAGTTTTGGGACTATCTAAACAAAATTATTTTGTTCAGAGCATACTGAACACAAAGACTATTGCTTTAATGAATGCTGAATTATTCTTGTTTAAATACCAAGTACTGCTACTAGTTTGTGGTAAGACAAAGATTTTTGCAGCAATAAATATGAATCTGCATTTGGTAGTTTGTACTTAGCACAGGTAGAGCTTGTTCACACCAGTCATGTCACGTTCAGCAAACGATGTTTCAAGGGCCAGGTGTGCCTTGATTTAAGTCAACACAGCTCTACTAAACTTTGTGCCAGTCTCTGACAACTAAAGTTATGCTTCTCAAATGTTTTCAGCTATTTTTTTTCAGGACTTTCTTTCCAAAGAGTTTCAGAAATGCAGTTAAATGGACAGTAATACTCAGCAGTTATACATACAAAGCTGTTTATCTAAGGGTATCAAAGTGCTTGACAAAGGTGGGTAATTCTCACAGTTCCCTTTTTTTGCAGGGTGAGATGCTGGCATGCAGAGACAGTGAGCGGTTTATCTGAGTAACAGAGTCAGTAGCAGAGGTAGTAATTAAAACTTTGGTCTCATGACACCCAACTCTGTACTGCAACCACTAGACAAACTGCCTCCTGGAACCGTATCTCATCTCTATCTCCCTACATATGCACAATAAAACCTTTGTAGTATATGCTGTACACTTGCTATTGATAGTTTTATCAACTGAAAGATAATGCTTGCTTTTCTAACTGGCTGCAAGTGTGCTCCATACAGTCTCAATTATCTGAACATAATAGTGGAGAAGGGGAGAATTTTTGATAGCTGAGGGCTTCAAATAACTGAATGAGTTTTCAGTGCAACTAATAGACATGGTAGGAACACAAAGTTTTGGAGAGCAGGCTCAGGTATCTGGTGTCACACTGTGCAGTCAGTCAATAACAAACATGCTGCTCTTTCAGAGTTTTTCTTGTTTTCTGAACAGAGTTATGGCTCTTCCTTGCTTTGCTTCAGTCAAAAAAAAAAAAAAAAGACGAATGTATTTTAGATATGTTGGTATCCCTTTAAGTTTGATGAAGGCTAACAGACATCATTTTGGTCAATGGGAAGCTGCTTATGGACATGGGTAGTTTAAAAACACTGACTGATCAGTGTTAGCTTGACTGGCAGCGGGATGTGGGCTATGTAGGTGACTCTAAATGTCTGTAGAGAAGCAGGACCAGAGATCATATGAAAAATAATTTCCTCTGCACATGCCATAAACTCTGGGATTTCAAGTATGACCCAGCTGCAATGAGCTCCATACAAGCAAACAAATGTTCAGTTACTGTAGAGATGCATTTGTTTAGGAAGATAAAAACACGATCCACAGAACATGCTCATGGAGTGTCTGTGCACTACACACTGACCACCATGTGACGGAAATCTTGACTTGTGTGACTTCATAATTTCACCATGCCCCCTAGGCCAGCTGCACATCACTGCCTGCTTTCTCTGCAAGCTAATTTATTTCTAATTGCAATAGAATAAAAAGATGGGATAAAATTTACAAAGTATATCACAAAGTGTTACTGGCCCTGCTCAGTTTTCATCACACTGCATGCTCTCATCATGACTTGCTTTTTATAACCTGCTCTGTTCTCTGCCTCACACCAGACATGAGAATTAAGAGGAACCTTTATCTTTGAAGCAGTTTTGAACTAACAGATTGGTGCAGGTAAGGCTGAAAGACCATAAGGACGGGAATACATTTAGTTTGGTTTTTATGAAATACAGTGATGGGTAGAGGATGGGTGTTCAGCTGCAACTAGCCTCACAGTTCATCCTGAACTGCCTCTGTTCTGGGACTGAGGCAGTTATGTGCGCCCCATCAGAGAAGCACCCGCACACATTCAGATTAGTACAAACCCCATAGTTTGGTTTATGTTTCTGAGCTATTACCTGAGAGACAAAATATGTTGACATCTGGGGCCTGATGTCTGACTTATTTTTTGAAAAGATTGATCTAATCTTGGCTGCTTTAAATTATTATCTTAATTTTTCTCTGTAAGTTTTCATTGCTGGTCTCATTAGCTACTTCTAATTCCTGAAAAAAAAATTCCTTCTTATATGCTTCAGTGTTTACCCCAATATGCATTTTGGGCAGAAAGAACATGCATATTTATTATCTTTAATAATACAGTCTGCATACACACACATACATGAGTCTCTTCCTACTTAGACATCATATTATATGCAATTTGTATATGAGTATTTATAAGGGCTTAAATGGAAACAGGACTGGCACCAACATTTTATGCATTATTAGAAGGCGCAAGTTCACCCTTTAAAATGACTATATTTGGAAACCTGATTCTGAACTCTTGCTGGTTTAACTTAATTTTGTGGCTTTTCTCCAGATTTTCAAAACCAGTGAAAATGAGGACAGGATTGAGAGGAACACCTGCGCTCCTTGAAGATGAGCGTGGACACATCTGTAAAGGACTGGGTAAGGGTGCTGCTTTCAGCCCATCTGAGAAATGACAGCACCAAAGCGTGGAGCTTCACAGGTCAATATTTGTGCATTGCTATGCTCTTTTTATTCTCCACCACTTTGCTGGTCAGAAGTCCCATTTTTAATTTTTTTTTTTTATTATTATTATTTTTAGTACCTAGTCAGCTGCTCTTGTGGGAATCTTGTGCTCCCTCTTCCCGCATTGTGTCGATCCTTTTTTGAAACCATATAGCAGTGAGCTAAAGCGCAAAGAGCTAGCGATAAAGCCAGGAGTTTCGTTTAACAGTTCAGATAGTGAAAGTAGGCGGGAGCGACGCTGCGAAAACGATGCTCTGAGCAGAGCTGTTCTTGCCAGCTCGGCTTTGTCCGGTCTGGCGGGCCCAAGCGCGGACAGTTGGCGGCGACGTAGCGGGCGCTCCGAGCCATGCGTGGGCGCGGTGCCGTGGCCCCGCTGCACTGCGCTGCTGCGGGGCCGGGGCCGCCGGGCGGGGCGGTGCGCAGCGCTGCCCATAGGGGGCAGCAGCCGCCTGCGCTCGGGCCGCGCTCGGGCCGCACCTCCCTCGTGTCGCGCAAACCCCGCACCAACCGCGCAAACTGCCCCGCGCAGCCACCCCGAGCCACGCGATCCCTGCTTATCACGGCATCAGTCCCTGCATGAAAGGGTTTTTTTGCGGTTTTTCGTTTTTTCTCTGTTTCCGTGTGTATAATTGCAGTGCGGAGTGAGGAGGCTCTGGCGTGATGTCCTAGGTAATTTACCCAAAATGAAAAAAAACAAAACCAAATCTGAAGACTTATTAAAAAGAAAACAAAAACCCAACCACTTAAATACCTAGAAATAATATTGTATTGCTTGTGCAAGAATACACCCCAAAGTACATCTGAGTAAATATGTATATAGAATATGTAAGTTCCTGTAAAAGCTTTTTGTTTGCATGTGGGTCCGTATGAAACCTAAGCTGATATATTGTGTTTTGCTTAGATCTTTGTTTCAAGATACAGCTATGGGTAGATTTCACGATGGAACATCTTTTAACTCTTATTTCTTCATTTCTAACTTTGCTGGTTTCAGCACATACACACTCAGTAATAAAATCCCATGATTATTACTTTTTCTAACTTTCTCTTTGCCTGTTAACAAGATCCTTTAAAAACCAAACTAAACCAAAATCCTTTAAGATCATATGTGGATTTGTTACTCCGATGTTGGTAGCATCAGTGGACAGTTCTGAACTTTTCTGGCAAGTACAATGGCGAGCTGCTTGCCCGCATGAGTTTGCTCCAGCCAAAGCTGCTGGTGCTGCTGAAGCACTGACTGAGCTGCAGGAAGGACTGAGCAAATGGTTACAAACGAGCACCGCTCCTCGGCTCCACAGTTTTCTCTTTGCCTTAAATGCACTTCGTTGCACCTTTCCCGCCGTTTGTTCTGAGGACAGCCACACTGATAATCCTTATCCAGTGCAGAGGAATCCCCCTCCTGGCTCTCAGATTGAAGCCATGGCCAGCATTCTGCTACTCTGATTTGCTGACTTGGATATTTTAAAATTATTCTTCCATATTATCTCTTGCTTGTATTGCTGGTGCAGTTTAGCTCCAACCACAATCCGAGGCTGGCTAACAGTTGCTGTAACATAGTTTCAGCATTTCCCGTCCCTAGATTTTTTGGGCTGTGATTTCAACAGAATACATGGCTTGTCATTTCAGTGGGGGCTTTCAAACTGCATGACAGCTGTGAAAGTGAAGAATCCAAGAGAGAGGCTCTGTGTGTGTGGTGCTGGGGGTATAGGATGTGGGCAGACTCTTTAAGACACTGAAAATGTTATTTTTGATTTGGTTCTCTGGAAGATTTTTGTTCCTTTTTTTGATGATGGCTTGAACTATTCCCCAAACTGAAAGCAGTTGCTTTTTCTATATTTTGACAGCAGTGTGTAACAAATGGAAGTCCTTCCCAGTCTTTAGAAAATCAGTGTATTGAGTGCATGCTGAATAGCAAGAACAAACTATTTTTAAAGTTGTTCTGCATTGTGGAGTATCAGTGTTTTATACGTTCAAACCAGTATGTGCAGTTCCCCGTAACTGTTACGTTTGCTTTAAACAATGAGGTCTTTGCTCAGGAACTGCCCTGGGTTTGTTAGGGAATCAGTGCAATGCTGGCCCTAATCAATAAATGAAGTTTGCTTGTGGCAGGACTAACGCAGCCATCAAATAAGAGTGAAGTCCATGTAAGTATTTGATTATTTTCCTAAGGGTTTAATTTGCTGGTTTTCAGGCAGGATAGTGTCACTTACAGCAAGTATTTTATCTTTTTTTCTCTATAAAAATCACACTCTGCAAACAACACTGAAAACTTAGCACTGAACCTTGGTCTTACAGGATTAATTCCCATCAGCTTCACTGATTTAATTCGTAGGAGTAAAAGCCACAGGAAAAATCCCAAACAGGAAAACATATTCTTTGCCCTGGAAACCTTGTTATCTTCTGTGTTCCAGGTATGAACTGCTGGTTCATTCCTGATGCATGAAGGGTGAATTCCTGCCTTTCTTACTCTGACAGGGTTTTGCCAGGGCAAATTTACTCCTGGCTTACACCATCTGTAACCTTAGTGGGAGCAAAATTTAGCTGTTTAGCTCTAATGGGAGCTTGTTTGATCTCATCCTTCATTACCGAGTGGTATCAGGAGGGGAACTGAACACAGAAACACGACTACCACAAGCTGCTATTTGTTGCACTGCATTATCTGTAGTATCCTTGTTATTATAGAAACCTTTTTCTTTTTTCCCTGCCTGGAACATTTTGCTGCAGCAAATGAAGAAGGGGGAAAAATTGAAGAGACCTTCATTTAGTGGCATAGAAAATTTGCATAAAATATCGCTCTAAGCATTGAAGGATCTTATTACATAGGGTTTTGATGATAATCTTTGTTGAAATAATATTTAACACATGCTGCACTTTTAATTAAGTATCTGAATAATCTCAAATTAATACCAGAGGTTTAAAAATAAGTTTTCATTTTAGTGAACTGTAACATAATAGCAAGCTGCATGGCAACCCTTTCCTTTACCCTTTGATTTAATTAAATGCCCTTCTGTGTGCTTCTTCTCACTTCAGAAACGCACATAAAGAAATCAGAACCAGACATTTTATTTAGGATTTTGCCACTTTTCCTTTTCCTTATGTCTTTGCTTATTAATTTGCCCTGCTTCCTCTTTGGCTTCGATTTAGGTGTTTCGTTGAGGATCAGCTTGTCTGGGGCTTTGCAAACTGGCCTGCATATTTGAAAAGGGCAGCTGCAGCATGTCATGCTGGTGTTGAGGTTTTGGTGATGGTGACATGCAGGTCCCAGTCTGGAAGTAGCCAGCTGTGGCAGGGAAACGATAGGTCCTGTATTGCACAGTGTGGGAGGATGCAGCTGGGTAAATCCTGGAGCAGCTCGCACAGCACAGTGACACACTGGAGTGTGTTACGTTCCTGGAGTTTGATTACAAGGTGAAAAGGAGCTTAACAGTGTAATGGCTTTGGACAGCAATCAAACCATTGCAAATAAATTCAGGTTTATTCTATTTCTTTTTTTTTAAAAAAAAAGCGTGATCCAGCCAATTTGTTTGCCTTCCAGTAAGGTGTTTGATAGTCACTGCTTCATTATTCCTTCTTAAGGAATTCCGCTAACCAAAGGAGGGGAAAACAGTTCTTGCTCAGACCCATGTCAGTGAAATTGTTTTGCTGGAGCCACTTTGCTGGGTGAGCATGGATGCAGGCTGGGGGGAGGCTGTTTACTGCTTTTTTATGGAAACATGCTCCAGTTTGGAAGAGCAATGATGTGAAGTAGGCTGGCTTTGAAGGCTTTCTGTTCAGTTTCTCCCTTAATTAATTTCCACCTATCATTGTAAAGGAGACATATATAACAACCGCACTTTGTATATTAAGGGGGGCTACCTGCCCCCTTTTTCCCTTTTGCTGAGATAATGACACTGAGGGTTGTTGACTGCTGTTATCTCTGATGCCAGCCTTATCTGCATGGCTCTGATTCCTGCTCCCAGTTAGAGATATCCAGTCCTTTGGGAGCTGACCACTGTGGCCAAGTAGGCTGGAAAGCAAATACTTTGGGGTGACAGAGTTCTCGATCATGTGCTGCTTACTATGTTCAACTCTCCCAAAATACTGAAGGGAATGTTGAAGGGAAACACTGGGGGTGAGAAAAATTGAGAGGCTCAGAATCAGGTCAGATAAAAAGCAAATTCCCCCAGCTCTTCCCAGGCAGCCTCTGGTGGGGACAGTTTTTGTCCATGACCAATTGTTGAATTGTGTTGGTGTAGGGCTTGGCTTTTCTGAACCACAGAGACCCTGCACTAACCACAGAGACCTGGGGATGATACAGACACAGCTAAGGGACTGTCACACGCTCCTGGCTGTACTAAGTCAGAATCCAGGAGTTTATTTCAATTCCTCTAAACATAAAAATTTGCAGTTAATTGGCTAACATACACCGTGCCTCCAACATGCACAGTGCTGCCTTGGTTTGGCACACCATAATGTCCCTCAGAGATCTCAACGCGAATTTCAAATATTTGTGAATTTAGACTCCTAATGGTCTTGAGAAATGCTCTTGTTTTACTGCTGCAGAAAGTGAGATACAGAGATAGTGTGTGCACTTGACTGGGATACCCCAGCTGTGTATGCAGTCAGCCATGAAATCCAACTCTCTGAACACCTCCCTGGCCACCCTGCTCACCAAACTCATCCAGTCGTCCAAGTTTTACCCTAACAACACTTAAAAACAGACAGCTGTTACCATTTTTGAAAGTATGGGTTTGTGCAAGCCCTGCTGTACTAAAAGTACATATCAGGGTGGGAAAAATCCTAGTTAATTCCACCTTAAAGCAGCGCTAAGCAGGACCTCATTGAGTAAACAGTGCAAGAGCCCAGAGATGCGTGAGTTTGAGCCCGAGAGTACTGCTCATACTCTGACTCGTCTCCTCTGCAAGATTATCTTCCCCTTCTTAAATACTGGGGGCTATTAGGAGATCTTTTCCTCCCAGCAGAAATTTCAGTTGCAGACCACAGTTTGGAATATTCTTACACACTGTTTGAAGAGGAGCTTAGACATTGGTAACTTGTGCTTGCAGTGCCTGCTGAGCTGAGCTACCTGTAAGTAGTGCAAAACGCTGTGCTAAAGCCAGACATCATCTCTGCTGGGATTTTAACCTGAGCTCACAGACAGGACAGTAATATGATCATTCAAGTGCACTGTTACGCAGCCCCAGTGATGATAAGGGTGGTTCAATTCCAGCATTTGCAGGATGGAAACTTTTTCCCTGATGGTTTCTGTGTTGTGATTCCCCCACCCAGCACATGCCATCCTCAACCACAAAATGTGCTCATTTTCCTGTATCATTTCCAGCCATCCAGCACAGCACAACTGTGGCTCCTCTCCCACACCACAGCCCCGCCATGGGAGGACATCTCTGTTAATTCAGGATCATGGTGGGAGCAGTTTTTGCGTGTTGGCAGGACTTTTCTGCATCTGTGGGAATGCCAGAAACCTGCGTCTCCTGATTATTAATTACACGGACCCATGTGCTCCTCTGTTCCCAGGTGGAAAATGGAAATAGCCTTCTTAACTCACACCATCACTTTAGTTCACCGTGGCTCACAAAGTGCTCCTGCATCCACAGAAGGGAGGCACTGAAGAAGTGACAAAGGTGATTAATAAAGAGATTATTAAATAATGATATAGGTCAGATTCTGCACTAGTTCCCAAATTTGTGCTTGACACAAAGGTCAGTGTCATGAACAGCTCCCCATGTGGCTGGGAGCTGAACTTGACTTTTGGATGTAAAGCCAGGATGGGCAAAAATTAAGTCAAATAGATTTGACCTGCACTTGATAATAATGTTTCTGAGGGAGTGATGTACTTTCTGTGGTATTACTGGAATGTAAAACCATTTCCCAGGTGTGTTACGAGTGGTCACATAGACTGGTGTAGTTGTTTTGCAAGCTGGTTTATCTAAATTTTTGGTATTTGAGGGGCTGCTGACAAACAAAACTTTTGAATATTTTATGGCTTGGGCAGACAGAAAACTGTGTACTTGCTGTGGGGGAAAAACACTGTTCTTCTGGAGTGTGGTTTCCATTTAAACAGTCAGAGAGCTCCTAGCTCTGGCTTGCCTCTGTTTATCTGTGCCAAGTGTGAATGGGAATTGGAAAAGGAGAAAGACAGAATTGCTGCATTTTAAAAAGCTAATTTAAAAGCAAATGCAGTCTTCTGTAAAGATGATTCTGATTGTCCAGAGCTTTTTTAAAGGAACAAGGTTAAATGCATTTTATTGAGAATATAGGATTAGACACACACACACAAAACGAACAACATCATCTTTATTTATTTCATACTTGTACAGCTAAGAGTATAAGCCAGTCAATTCCTGATGATTCAGGAATGCAAGGGGATTTTCTGTATTGTTTTTTTATTTCATAAAGCTCTTTATCTCTGGCTTTGATATTAGCTGTTTCTACACTGCCAGCAACCTCCACCTGACCACTATCCTTATGTAACCAAAAGGGGAAAAACAGGCATTGTCTGGAAACAGGGCAATCCTTGGAAGCTACAGGTAAAATGCTTGTGAGTCTATTCCCACGTGCCCTGATTTAACAGTATAAACTACCTCGCCTGGGAAAGGCAGATACTCACACTGCTCTTCCACACAAGATGACCGAGGATTTAAAACAACCCTATGAAGCAAGGAATCACAGTATTATTTACAAAGTGCTGATGTTTTGGCAAAAAACATGAACAGAGCCAAATTAACAGCAGTCTGTGTTCAAAGCCATGTCTGGAGCAGGACTGCCTTTTCTTATATATTTTTACTCTGTGATTTTTATCTTGGCTGTGTCTGTTCATTGCCATTGTAAAAGAAAGACATAATAATTTAAAGAAAAAGTGTGGGGAAGTGGGAGTTTTGGTTTGGGGTTTTTTTGCCAGCTTTATACTCAGGGAAACTGAGGCACAGAGAGGTCCTGAAGGTTTGTGAACAAAGAAAGCCTGTGAAGCAGTGGAGGATTTGAAAAGAGGGCTCAAGGCTCCCCTGCCATGGCACTGGCAGATGTTCCCCTTGCACAAGGATAATGGGAGAGCAGCCCAAAAGTTATTCACTTGATGGAGTTTGCCCACACACACCAGCACCACACAGGAGGTAATGGGAGGAAGAGAGTGTGCCTTACGAGTTTAAGGTTTTGTAGCTTGGTCTCTGATGGAGCAGGATGCTCCAGACATGGATCATTTCTCAGAAAAAATATGGTTGGAAGCAACTCTTAAAACTCCTTTTGGATGAGCACAGCCAGAAACTTCAAGGGCTCCCCATGCAGGCCCTTGACAAAGAGAACTCCAGCCTCAACTACACATCAGTGTCCCATCAGTGGAGTCTATTCCTTTGAGAAAAGAAAAAAGAAAAAAAGAAAAGAAAAAAGAAAAAAAGAGAAAAGAAAAGAAAAGAAAAGAAAAGAAAAGAAAAGAAAAGAAAAGAAAAGAAAAGAAAAGAAAAGAA
>VZUI01049909.1:0-34984 GCA_013401135.1 Cettia cetti
TGTGCGGGTACCCAGGGCTGTTCTTCCCCAGATGCAGGACCCTGCATTTCTCCTTTTAGAATTTAAAACTCTTCTTTCTTGTCCATCTTTCCATATCTTTTTGAGACCCTTCTGAAGGCCTGTACAGCACTCTGGGATCTCATCCACTCCTCCCTTCTTACTTGCCAAAAAGAGCACTAGAAGATGAATTTGCAGAAGGAATGACATCTCTGGGAGGGTCATTGAAGACCTACAAGATATGCTAGTTCACTTTCATTCAATCTCTTCTCCTCCTTCCATAGGGAAATATAAGAACTGGAGGATAAAGCAAAAGTTTTAAGAAGTGGAATTCTTCTTTCAAGTCAAGGAGAAAACTGCTGAATGGGTGCAATGTATCTTGTAGGAGCTCAGTCATAGTCTTGAGTGTTCTATCACGTTGCCATAGATATAACATATACCAGTTTACTTCTCAAACCTGGCATTAAAAAAACATCTTGTAGGTATCACATGGTCTCCCAGTTTACATGAATATAAAAGATAAGAGGTCTCCAACTAATTTTGATCATTGATTCATCTATGTTCCTTCTCTGTCTTTTTTCAAAGATCGCTGAAAACTTTACTTGCCACACATAAATTCACTGTCTTGAAGCACAGAAAAAATGCCATAGAGATAACTCCACCTGTCTTGCAGCTTGAAAAGCCTCTAATGAGCTTTTCAAAATCATAATTTTTTGCAGATATCTTAAAAAGCAGTTTTTAAGTGTTTGCCCTAGCAGAGTAGTAAAGTTTATATAAAATAGCTGGTAGCAAGGTCCAGCCAATAATCCATAAAGGCACCAACAGCACCAGGATAGGATTAAAGGTGAATAAGTTGTGAAACCTTTTAACTTCTTCATTTTTTGACTAAGAAAAAAAAAAAAAGGTGTTTTTTTTTTCACAAGATGTGTTATTTATTTCACAAGCTTAGCTTGACATGATCTTACATCTTTTTTGTCATTATAAAAACCCCCACTTGTGCAAATATGAAAACAGTGGGTTACTGAGGTACTCATCCTAAAATCATGACTCTTATTTTTAGGCTGAAAGATGTTTTAAACAAGGCAACTATTTCCTTTTGCTTTACCTGCATAGGGTAATATCTAGGTTCTACACAATTCTAGAGGGCCAAGTTCAACTGTGGCTACTAAAGGTGACTGCTTGGCAGCAGTCACTGGCACAAGAACTGCCCTGACTGTTAACATAAGGGATCTGGGAAACTCTTTGTTTCCCCAAGAGCCCATGACCAAATGAACTCTTGAGTAGCCAGAGAGCAACAGATTTTATGGAGTAGGAAATGTCATCATCCATCTTATTTATGTTTATAATGACTGTATTGCGGATCCATATTTCAAGTTCCAAGAGTCTTTGTCGGCTGCAAAGCAGAACAAGTAAAATGATTTTTATCTGTAACACAGTTTCAGGAGATGAGGGTACTATTCCATTGATGTAACCATACCTCTGAAGGTGTCTGACGGTTTCTGTGCCAGGCAGCTCTGTACACACATCACATGTGATATTCATGCTAGTGTATGTAAAACTGTCTCAAGTCTTGGTCAGTTGTTCTCTCTTCTGGCCTATTCATGCATCTCCATTTCCTTTGACTTTGAAATTCAAGGCCAGATTTTTTACAGCACAGTTTTCTGATGCCAAGGCAGTTTTGACATGCATTTCCACCCAACAGTCCTGTTTTATTGCAGAGTGGGTGGGGTGTGGGATATTGTGTTCCTGCCCCAGTGTCCATCTTAAGCTTGTTTTCCTAAATTACCACCCCAGTTTCAATGCTGAACACCTTGCCATTTGCTTCTGTGTTACCCACTGCTGAGATGTATGGCATCCCAAGTGCAAAGGCAAAGTCACCGTGAGGCAGTGGTTTTGGACTTGAAGTTATGCATGAATTTGGCCAGCTGTCACCTTGCCAATGAACATACCCATTTATTTTCTCTCAGAGACAGGGAACAGAATGGTATATTCAGCTTGTAATTCGAATATGAGTTCTCCATCTGATTTAGCATTTTTTACTATAGATTTAATACAAATAAGACACTTTCGTTTGTAACTTAGACCACATGGCTCTGCAAAACTTATTAATGCAATTGCCTTATTGGACTGGAACCAAAACTGGTAAAATCAACTGAAAGCCTTTTACTGACTTTAGTGGACTTTGCATTTGTCAGATGAGTGTTGAGGTGTTCAGGCATGATTTTTAATACCTCTATGCATGGGGATAAGCAAAGCTGCAACCACTCTGCTCCTACTCAAAAAGGCAGTAGTTGGAAAACACCACTTTGTATTCTGATCTATGTGCATATGTAGGACTTTTTAGCCAGCTTCCAAACAGCTAGCTTCCAAAGGTCTCTGAGCTACACTGCTCTTGTATAAGAGCAAAACCCTTGTGTAGTCTTAGTGAGACCAGAAACCTTATGTGGACACTCTAAGAATCCATTAAATTTACTTTCTTACATGAAGTTAAAAAGCAACAAATTATGCTTTGACTTACAAGACAGGAGAGAGGAAACCCATTGACCCACCTCCCTAAAGACAGCCCTATTTCTTCAGGTGCACATGCTATTAGGGTTTAGATTATTAGGGTTTCCTAAACAGTCTTAATATCTGCACAGATATGTAAAAAAGATGGTAAACCTAAGGCTGAACTAAATCAGCTGTAATATTGAAAATAAGAGCTAAAGGGAAAAGTAAAATAACGTTTGGGTTTGGTTTTTTAAAAAATTTTCTATAGGAATTGAGATCTTCATTTATTTGAAAGACTTCCTTATTATATGCCACATCTTTTTAAAATTGTTTTGAATTGCAGTACTCTGTAATATTGTAATTCCAGTGGTACTGCTCTGGCTTTGACCAGTTTTTCCCTCAGAAACACGTCCCTATGGTGTGCATGGTCTAGTGCCAGCTATGCTGGTATGAAGAGCATGTGCACTAGGTGGGATATAGATACTTAATGAGAGTCATCAGATCTGCTGCTTCATTAGGCCTGATTCTGAGGGATCCTAAAAATGTGTAAAAGTTCTTAAATTCTGTCCATATAAAATTTCCACACATAACAAGAATAGCCAGAAAAATGGTTGCTCTAACTACATTGGATAGCTGCCTCTTCCATATTTACCTTCTAGTAAGCAATGAACTCTATCAAATATTAGATAAACCACCTTCTTTGTAGAAGGAAGTAAATAATGACTTTTACACAATTTGAAAGTGAAAATGCAACAGCTCATCCTTAGAGTAACCTGTCCATCTCTACCCATATCTCTGGAGCTCTTCTGGATTTATAGTACCATTTTTCAGTTCAGGATCACTTTTCAGATCAGGCTCAAGACATAGCAGTAATAGAAGGCATATACATAACTATAGATTAAGTGGAATGGACCAGGCTGTATTTCTCCATTCTAGTTACTAAAGAACTCTCCATATAAAAGAGACAAATATCATAGACAGTGGGTACAGGAAGTTCAGGGATTTTATTTAGAGGAGACACCAAATAATTATTTTGGTATGTAACCCTCAGCTCATTGTTTCGTCTGAAACTGCCTTAACAACAAATGCCACCTGTATCTTTGCTTAGCAACCACATTTCCTGATGTCACTTTGCTGCTGCCAAACACACAGATGACCAGTAAGGATGTAGACGTATGTCCTCTTTACATCAGCCATATTATATTTTGTACTATATTAGGTCCGATTTAAATCAGGACAGCTCCTAGGATGTTCCATAAGCTTCAGAAAAACACTGTCCCTGACAGTGACCAAGGATCTGGCCCTAGCACATTATCTTATAACATATATCTTATGCGGAGAAGGGCAGTCTGCTCATAACTTAAGATTCCAGTGTTTATGCAGCTTGTGTTTTCCAAATCCTTCTTCAAAGTCATCAAGGATGACTCTTTTTCTCACTCATCCAAGAGGAAGACAATGACTGAGTCTTCCTATTAATTAAAATAATTTAAACATTATATTTAACATTACAGACTATTTTTACATTTATTTTACATGATGAGAGAATATGTGTTTGTTCTCCCTTTGTCCAACACCAGGGGAAAAAAAAGTTCAAAAAAAAAAAAGAAATAAACAAGTTATGCCCCTAAAAACTTCTCAGATCTTTAGGGATTTCCAGGTGCACTCTGTTAACAGAAATAATAGAAACATGCATCATGTGTATCGTATCTGTGAGACACCACACAGTTTCTTGGATCAAGCCAATTTAAAATGTATTGAATGCTGCCTTGCTAGTGTCATATTTAACTGCTTTTCCTCAAGAATACCATTCTGTATCTTCCTAGAGAAACTTTTCTTTGATTTATTTCTATTCTTGTGCCAATCCCAGAGGGCAGCCATGCTATTTTCTGTTAAGAGAGCACATGTGGATCCATCTAATGTTGTCCTCTATACATGCAGCAGAATGGCAGTTATTAAAGAGACTCACTCTTTAAACGTCTCTGACCAATAAACTCTATATATTTTCATCTTCTCTATCATGTAAGTTTGTCAAGATCTCGGTTAACCAAATCTATTGTGTAATACCCAGGGGGCATGTAATTAAAATCCTAAAAAGTTTTTATCTTCATTTTGTTAGATACTATATTAATGCATACTGCTGAAAACCAGTACTGTAACCTTTCCTGTCACTAGTAATCTAATGCTGACTTTATGCAGAATTTAATTCTTATGTAGTACTATTTTTTCTGTCCAGCACAGTCAAAAAGGCACAGCAGGAAGACAGTGTCTGCAGTTGTTTTGGCTCTGATCTCCCAGAATGCTCTGGTTTTCAGGATGTGGGTCTCACCTGCACTGCAGCACCACTCAACTACCAGAATCTAGAACCCACACCAAAAACTAGCAAGTTGCAACTGTTCTGTTGGCCCTGACTTTGAAGCACTTGTGACAGCAGAGACATCTGAACCCTGCTGGCCTGTCAGCTTTGAGTGCAATAGAGTTGATGTCACTATGATTGTGACAAACCATGCAGACTTGCTCAGCTGCTGGTTATAATCACATGCTCTAACCACTTCTTCTGCTATTTGCAAACCCATTGTTCATGAACTCTAGAAAAACAACAAAAAAAATTGGTTTAGGTGGTAAAAAAAGAATACTTAGTTTCTTCATATGAACAGGAAGGATTTTTAAAACAAATTGGACTTAGAAATGCAACCATGCACTGTGGGCTTGGCCGAGGGACTCTTTAAACACTTATGAAAACCTAACCATGTTATAAACAATTAAATTCTCCCCCTCCATGTTGTATGTACACAAGATAGTTTGAATGTCATACAGAGCTCTTAGAAACAAAATGTAAACAGACCTTTTCAGCTGCAATGGGAGTCTCAGCAATCAAATGTCAAAGTGCAGGTCTGTGAAAGCTGTAGGGGATCATTGGGGTTTGTTTATTGGCCGGTGTGATCTGCTGTCTGAGAACTGAATTGACACTGCTCCAACTTAGTGGGTGAAGGGAATAAAAAGTCCTTCACTCTCCCCACATTATAAGAAGCAAAGTGGTGACTTAGGAAAAGGAAAGCAGCAGAACAGAGAAAAATGAGTGTCTCCCATTCCTGTGGAAGCCAACCACTGTTGGGGGCTGACAGTAAAAGGTCAGGGGACAGTGTGGTGCAATTCTGAAGGCTAGTAATATCAGCTTTTCAAAAACAAATGAGGGGGCAAGAGGTAAGAATAAAGCCTATACTTTGATCCCCATACTAAGTGATGCTGCTCGTCTCATCCATCTCAGCTTGGACTGGAAATTCACAATCCAGCCCTAAGGGACTACTCTCTTGTCTAAGATTTGATAGGTCAGTTGGGATCTGGGCAGACTAGATCCATGGCCTAAGGCCAATTGTATAAAGTTCAGTAAACCAGGTCCTGCCCTCAGGTAACAACAGCCCCAGGCAGTGCTATAGGCTGAGGTAAGAGTGGCTGGAAAGCTGCTGGGAAGAAAAAGACCTGGGAGTGCTGGTCAATGGCAGCTGAATGTGAACCAGCATGTGCCAGGTGGCTAAGAAGACCAAGGACATCCTGGCCTGCATCAGCAACGGTGTGGCCAGCAGGACCAGGGTAACAATTGTTCTCCTGTACAGGGCACTGGTGAGGCCACAGATCAGGCTCTATGTCCAGTTCTGGGCCCCTCAGAACAAGAAAGGTGTAGAGGTGCTGGAGAGTGTCCAGAGAAGGGCAGTGGGGGCTGGGGAGGAGTCTGGAGAACAAATCTTTTGAGAAGCAACTGAGGGAGCTGGGGGTGTTTAGCCTGGAGAGCAGGAGGCTGAGAGGACACCTTATCACTCTCTACAGCCTCCTGAAAGGAGGTTGTAGCCAGGTGGGGATCAGCCTCTTCCAGGCAGGAGAAGAGGAAATGGTCTCAAGCTGTTCCAGAGATGTTCAGGTCAGACATCGAGAAGCATTCCATCACTGAAATAGTATTAAGCATTGGAAGGGGCTGCTCAGGGTGGTGGTGGAGCGACCATCCCTGAAATTCTTTAAGAAACATGTGAATATGCACTTGAGGACAGGATTAATGGTAAACATGGTGGTGGTGATAGGCTGGACTTTATGATCTTAGAGATCTTTTCCAACTTCAGCAATTTTATGATTCTATGAGTGAGGATTTACCTTGGAAGATGTTAGACAGGATACAAAGGCCTTTATGAAGGAAAACTTTGGTGAAATAAATTCCAGAAAATAACTTGCAGAAAAAGGAAAAATGAATCATTAGAATTGTGAAAAAGTGATCATTAGAAAAGTGAAGGGCAGCTGCAGATAACCAGGACATTTCTTTTCCAGAGCATTTCTTGGAAACAAAGCAAATGAAATCTTCAACTGACTCCTATCTGTGTAAATAAATTAACAGGAGTTTACAGTTCTCCATGCTTGGCACTGTCTGGTAGGTACAGCTGATGCTGTCCTTCCTGACCTCCACACTGCAGTGCAGCAGCCCAGTCTGAGGTACAAAATTACTTTTTGTGATGGTTGCTGTTCCTCTCATGCAACTAGACGGAGAAAGGATGGTCAGAGATGGGGTATTACAGCTACATTTTTCCTCTTTGAAGCGAACAAAGCAGTAAGGAGAAAGGGTTCTCTACCAGCGGCAGCTGTGTTGTTCTTCCCTTTCTCCACGAACAAAGGAGAACAATGACTTAGACAAGACCCAGACTCTTGTAAATCTTTCTTTGCTAATAGGATATTAGGTCTATAAATGTCCTTGGACTCACCAAAATGATCCAGCTTTCCATTTCTTTCCTTGGAAGTCTGTGTAGCTCAGTAACTACTCTTTGATTAGACAGATGTATTTCTAATTGCTGGAAAAGTCAAATGCCTAAATTATAGTAAGTAAATTACAAGATCTTCTGTGTAATGGGTAAATCTATGAAAGAGTGAGAGCCATCATTTCAAAGCAAGATTAATATGGTTCAGTTGCCTAAATTTTGTATGCAAATGACATCCATGCATAATCAAGGTAATGGCATACCCAACATAAATCACTAGGAGGAAGGAACAACAACAATGAAAATATTTGTGATAGTGGCATACATGAAAGAGGTACTAGCATTCACAACACCATAACATGGCTGTATCATCCAGAGAGTCAAAAACCACTTTGTCAGAGACGAGTGAAAGAATATTTAGCACAGCCTTGACTATAAACCGATAAACTGTACTAATACAGAAGATAAAAGAAAAGAAAAAAAACAACTGAAAGAGTAGATAAAATCTGCTTTGTTTGCAAGTCAAAGATAAAAGTACATGGATACAAGCCTGAAATGGGTTTAGCATAATGACAAACAGGGATATCTGAGACGCACACTCCAAAAGAGGATATATCTTGATAGAGAAAATGAGTGCTAGGGAGAAGAACCAGTGAAGAGCAAACTCCAGGGGAAAAACTAGAGCCAAGTATGTAAGCGTGCAGGGTATGTAAGATCAGAGACATGAAATAAGTCTAGGGAGAGTGCTAAATATAGTGAAGCAAAGATGAAGATAAAGGAACCAGCTCAGAACTGCAGCTCTACTGAAAAGCTATAGGAGCTCTGAATCCCTCCGTTTTTTTAGGAAACAGTTGGGGTGACAATTTGTGCATTATAAAACTTGAACTCTGGGAGTTACATAATCATATAGAGAATTAAAGACTTAATTTTAAAGCTCAGTTGTTGTAGTTTAAACTGAAGGAAGAAAGAATTGTTCTGCATAAATCCTAAAAAATCCAACAGCAAAAGACAATCAGTGGGAAAGAAATTTATTTAACTGGGTATTTTTATATGATTTTAAAGCAAATAATATTATTTTTGAATATTCACAGTCTTACCTATTCCCCAGTTGCACTTTGAGGGCAGAAGTTCAAGGGAGTTAGGAGAAACAGAACTTCCCAGTCCTGTTTCGTATCCCCCTCACAGCCCAGTGATGACTACTTGCCTGACGTAAGTGTTACAATGTTTTACATTGGAAACAGAAAATACATATTCTAAAAGAATTTTCCTGAAAAATATCACAGAATTACTGAATGGTTTGGGTTGGAAGGGACCTTTAAAGGTCATCTAGTCCAACATCCATAAGCAGGGACATTTTCTACTAGACCATTTTTCTCAGAGCCCCTTCCAACCGGACCTTGCCTGTTTTCATGGATAGGGCATCCACAGCTACTCCGGGTCATCTGTTTCAGTGTTTCACCACCATCAGCATAAAAAAATTTCCTCCTTATGTTTAGTCTCTTTCACTTTAAAACCATTACACCTTTTCCTATCTCTATGGGCAGTCCCACTTGAAAATAAATCCTCATCAGAGACATCCAGGTACAAACTTTTATTCCTGGGGTTATCCCAGGAATATCTTTTTGCTTTTGAGGAGAGGGATGCTATAACAGAACACACACAACCACACTCCCTCACATGCCTTTGAAGTAGGGGAATGAGAAATGAAGGGTTGTGCAAATGCTGGGATTTTCCTTATCCAGTACAACTTAGCACTTAACAGCAAGAGGCCTTACTTCTTCACAAGGAGGTGTTTGTGAAGCCCCTCCAACAATATATAAAACAATCCAACGAGAGAATGAGTGATGAAAAAACAGGATGCCCTAGGGCTGTACTGAGCTCATCTAAGGTGGCCCTGGGGCTGGAGTGCTCTGTCTGGCACCCATAGAGCCAGCCATGGCTGCACTGACTCTCCTTTTGCTCACATGGCCAAATGACAGCAAAGCCCTGAAAAATTACTCCCATTCTGTGACAAAACAAGGAGATAGCCTGGGGTATCTTCAGCAACTGGCAACTCCATTTGCTTTTCACTGTATTCTAGGATATCAGTCTTATTTTCTACTTGGCTACCAGTGTCAATCAGCTACTTATTAAAAAAAAATCAAACTAAAGTCCAGACTTTCGATTTCATGCTGTGACAATGCAAAGCTTGCAAGCTAATTCCTGAAAGGAAGTAACATGTTATCCCAGGGGATATCTGGATTCCCTGTGCACCAGAGAGTCAGACTGACTTCTTGGCTGTAGCAGACTGTAAAGCACAGCTTGGTGGAACATATGGAGACAGACTGTAATTTTCTATCAGCAAGTTCAAGTTCACGGGTCAGGAAGTTAAAGAGCAGAGAAATGAGCAAGAGTGCTCATCCTTTGTGCTGTGGCCTAAGCCTGGTACAGACCCTGGCACAGCATGGTGGGGAGGACACTAGAGCAGGCTGGAAAGCCAGAATTGATGGCTGCCTTATCTCTTTTGCTAGTGCAAAACCAGGAAGAGGTGAAACACAGAACAGTGTAGTTTGTGAAGAACTGAGTTAGCCAGGCATTTTTTTTTATTTTATGTGTGTGTGTATATATATATACATACATATATATATATAAAAAATATAAATATATATATATATATATAAATAGCCTACTGGTAATCCCAGTGTCTTTCTGTCAGCACTGAGGCTGGGACATGAGTTTAAGCATAACACATCTCTGGCAGACAGTTATCATCATCCTCATCTGGCTGCTTTTGGTCATCTGAGGCACGTCCTCAGTGCACCCAACTGAAACAAGCGGCTCCTCCGGATGAAAACCATCATGTAAGGTTAAATTCCAAATCTTTAGCTATGAAACTGGAACAGGATGAGACTGACTTATCGTATTGGACATTAGAGCTGAGCTTCTAGGCTTAGCAAGATTAGTATCAGCTCTGTATCCAGCACAAGGGGACTGAGTTTGTCTGGAGCACAACTTCTTTTCACTTAAGCAAAATCTGCAGAAAAGCAGACTCAGTGAAGGGAAGTGATGGCCTTGAAACAGGAAAAAGCAGATATGTGTTAGACATCAGAGCTCTGAAACACATGAATGACATGGCTTCAAATGCAGCAGCCTGGAACATGCTGAAGAGCAGCAGAAGGTCCTGATATGTTCCTGAGGAATATTTAGGGAAAAAAAAAAAAAAAAAAAAAAAAAAAAAAAAAAAAAAAAAAAAAAAAAAAAAAAGTAGAGTGTTTTAATCTCCCTCCCCTGGATGTGCTGAAGTTCTGGTCATTGGCTTATTAAACATTACAGAGAACGGGACAAACCCCTTTTGGTTCTTGTCGACACTGTGGCAAAAATCAGGATAACTTAAGGTTAAGCACAGAACAGATATATAGTCTGTTTCTGTCCCTGCTTTGAAAAATGCAGAAAATATTGACATGAAATAATATTGAGCAGATGGAGAGCTACACTGGAGTTTATTCTTCTTTACAGACATTCAGTTTTCCTTCAAAGAACTGCCTCAGCTTCATTCTTAAATGCCAAAGTCAAGTAGATGAATTAGTGGAGGAGAAAAGTTTCCTGCATTTCCTAATTTAAAGAGTCCCATCCACTCTGGGAAAATACCAATTTTGATAAAATATTTCAACTTTTCAAAACAACATTTTGAAACTAACCAAAGTGCTTATTTCAAAATGTCAACACTTAGTTTTGAATTTCTGTTTTAACTCAGACCTAATTTTCTCTAATGCAACAAGGAAGTTCCTAGAGAGAAAATGTAAATCTTCTTTTGATATTTGATTTTAGAGAAGTCTGGAAAAGAGTGCACTCTAAGGGTAATTTACAGTTCAAGAACATAAATAATTTTCTATGGAATACATAATTATTAGTTTTCCTGTTAAAATTTGTGTCCTTGCTATTTCTTTTTGCCTTCCAAACATTTCTGTTACATAGCTTCAAGTAAATAATAATTTATCCAATCTCACAAACAAGCAAAGGTTTAGATTAAGGCCAGTGGGAAGTTTGCCATCAGAGTTAATAAGGACTCAAATTCATTGCCTCTATAATTTTACATTACCAATGTGTTTCGTCTGACTTCATATAACCTGACTCACAATCTGATGCTGGATATTGAGATTCCACCATTCTCTTAAATTCAAGCCATCAGACTGTGACTTCATGAGTGAAAAGGCACTCATGTTTTGTCTGGAATTAAATCCAGAAAAGCCTGTGTATTTTATTAGGAATTAATCAGAAGGGCAAGCATAGAAATATGATCTATTTCTTTTGCTACAGTATTTATATTATTGTTCTCTGTTTCTCTGTTTTCCCTCTGCAGAACCGAATTATTTTCTTTTTGTCTTTGAAGTATTCATGTAATAAAAAAGTCTAATTTTTTCATATAATCAGTTGCCATTTCATTTGTTATTGCATCGTATTTTATATGTTAGATTCTCCAATTCATATAGCAGGTAAGATAAAGACAGAAGAGTGAATCTTATTCACAGAGCAACTTTTTCATTGAGTGCAAAACACAACAAAGCTATGGCAGGGCGTAATTGTATAAATAACTTAAAAGGCAAAGAAAATAGACGTGGAATGCGATTGTTGAACTTATGCTTTCTGTCAGATATTTAATATTTTTGTCAAGAGAATGAATAGTTATATTCAATAGTTTTATTCTACACCCAGGCTGCTAAAAAATACAGACACGCACACTCTCTCAAACACAAGCAACAGCACATGACAGCAATAAAAGACAAAAGTACTTTCTTGCATTAGCTGTACTGGCTATACCTGACTGACCCTACCTTAGTCAGTGTCTTTGCCAGTGCATCGATATTATATTCTCTAAATTTCTAGTAATTTAAACTATGCTAAGGTAGCAGGTAATGTGAGATGAAGCTTCAGTACTCTGGGAAAAAGTATTCTCTCTTTTCTCTACCTGCTGCTCTCCTAAAGATGCCTGATGAGTCTGGGGCTGCATCCCTGTGCTGCAGCAGAAGTTCCTGCCCTTCTGTACACAGATGCTGGGATCATGAATATGTTGCTGTGTGCAGCTGTTTCTGTGCTGTAATGATCAGCAATGAAGAAAAACCTGACTGTAAAACCCTGCATATGGAAATGGAAATTTCTGTCACAGATCAGGAGTGAAGATGGGGTTTTGGACACACAGAATATGTGGGTTTTTCTGTTTTGCCCAGAGGAGTCCAGCTGTTATAGGTGACCAAATATACTGCACAGCCACACTGTACCAGGGCTCTAAAAGAGGTCCTGCTGTTCAGACTTGTCCACACACAGATGCTCTTCAACCAAGCTTGGGCAAATTTCTTTGTGAATGCTGGTATTTCAGCCAAGGATAGGCTTGTTTGACATGACCAGTTAAATCAGTCCTCATTTGCTGGGACAGCAGATGGTTTACAGCAGAGCAATGCTAAGCACACATTTCACGGCATTGGTTTAAGATCACAGTGTGAAGAAGGCTTGTCTGCCAGGTGGGTCGCTGACAGGCAAGAGAATTGCAGTATTTTGGTTATTTCATGTTAATTCCCCTGTGGGCACTCATCTCATTTACTCTCTGTGGAGGAAATAGAACACATTGGCAAGTTATCCCCTCAGCATTGCAATGAAACTCGAAGAAACCCTGTGACACTCTGGATGTGCTGAGACCATAATCAGAAGACATCTCCCAACCTTCCACCCAGACCCCTAGTCCAGCTTTTGCAGAAAAAAGTGAAGCATGACTGATTCTCATGTGAAAAGTCACCATCAAATAATAGGAGGTATTTAGTAGCGTTTATTCTGAAGGTAATTCTGAAGTCTTCAGTCTCAAGCTTATGCCCAGATTCATATTAAAGCAACAGGGAGACTACATCTCCTTTCTTGCATTAGTGTAGCAGTGGTGTAGAGGCAAAAGAGATTTCTGTGGGGTGTGTGAGAAAACTTGCTGCTATTAAATATGGGCATTATAGCATAACCCTGCACATCCCATGGATATTTTTTCTCTGTGAAATGTACTTCTCGGCGGGCCTATAACCTCCATTACTCCAGAGCTGGTTTCTCAGAAGTCTCTGGACAAATGTTACTGGATTACCCTTTCTCCTATAGCACAGGGCTTCCCTACTGCAGAAGGATGGAAAGCTGTTTTGTGTGCAACTTACCATGTGATAAATAGGACAGACACATATTCTTTCTGTGGCAGAACACTTGCAGTAGTGCACTTTCAAGAGGGCTGCTTGTACTGAACAGGCCTTTGCATGACAAGCTTGGCTGTTACAAGATTTGGTCCCTGTGTCCAAGGGATAAGTTTTGTTCCTGGTCAGAGTTTCCATGCCCAGGCTGCCTATCCTCTGTTGCCTATGGTTGGTTAAGTGCACGGTGCTGTTCTGTTAAACAGCTCCTGCACACAGCCTGACTTTGTATTCTGTATGTCCATAGGCATCACCTGATGAGAAGGGGCTTTGTGCTGCCAAGAGCTGCTGGCTGGAAAAATACTTCTGATCATGTATAGTGCTATTGTTGCTCAATACCACTGCTTAATCAGCAAAGCTGCATCCTGACTTCTGCTACAATACTCAAGGAAAATGTGTATGTCAGCAAGGGATCCTGGGCAAAAAACCTTCAATGGCCCAAGAGCTGGTGAGCAACAGAATCAAGATGTACAAGATGCAAAATTTTCCCCCTTCAGAGGGGAAGACACACAGGAATATTCAGAAGAACTGGGAGTTTTAATTTCCTTTTCTGTGAACATGATGTCAGGTGCTGAGGAGGCACTCACCTAATGCACTTCAAGGCTAATTGAGCCTGTCAAAATCAGTCTTCTGTGGGAGATGAGAAAAAGACAGCAGCTGTTGACAGCAATGGGCTGGGAAAGGCATTGAGAGGCCAAAAGAAGTGCAAAGACAGAGAAGCTGTGAAGTAAGATCTCAGCTTTGAGCTTATTTCAAAGTGGAAGTTAGGTAGTTAAAATGGAAAATAGTGATGAACGAGAAAGAATCTTTGGAAGAAGGGTTACACTTAACAATGAATGATCACAAGTGGAGGATCTATATCAGTAAATTTGGAAGTCACTGAGAGTTCTTGCCCCCAGATAAACTAACAATTCATCTGATCCTCTATTTTTCTTTAGGAGTACCTGGTTCAACCTATATTGTAAATATTACCATGCCACACCGAGAGCCCCATGCTCCAGAAGCATAAGATCAAATCAGTAGTGCAGCTTCCATTGAAAGTAAGATCCTAGCCTTTGCAGCAAGAGGGAAAGCTTATAAACATGAAGGTAACTGATACAAGTAGCTGGGACATGTGGCAATCATGTTTAAGAGCTACCACTGTGTTTCAGTGACAGTTTTACTTCACCCTCTTCATGGTGAACCTTACTTCATGGTGTTGTAGGACAAAAAGGACTTCAAAAGGGTCCGTGGCACAGGTTCACAGGACTGAGAGCAACATTCAGTATCAAACTTCTGGGTATTAAAGGCAATCATGGAAGAAATTTCAATGTGATAACACCAACATTCTTTGGGTACCAGGAAGAATGGGCTACCCAGAGCCTAGCTCTGCCTATCAGCATCAGAGATGATAGATATAAGGTCAGTTCATTGAAAGAAAGGAAATCCTTATACACATGATATTGTGCTTAGAAGAACCTTTCTACTTGCTCTCATTTGGCAGTAGAAGAAAACTCCCTCATATCAGTTTCATGAGTGAGTTTGTGGGGTTCTTTGACTGTCTTCATAGAGCTGTTTTATGTTCAGTTCAGTGCCTACCTGCAAAGTCACTGGAATATTGTGGACACACTCTCATGCTGAATTAGAGTTTGACAGTCCCCAGCTCTTGGACTACCATCAGCGAGCCTGAAAGTGGTTTACTAGGAAGGGGTTACAACCACGTATCTGGTGAGAGAACTGAGCTATGGAGAAGTGACCCTCTGGAGGCTCTCAGCCTTGGCAGGGTCAGAACTACTCAGTGGAGCCCAGATCTCTGGGATCTTTCTAGGACTGAAGGGTGCTTCTGCTCCATCTGTGCCACTGCAATGGTTTAAGATATCACAAAGGCCACCTCTGAACTTTTCTTGTGTTACAAAGGCTTCCTCATCCTTAACACAGGAGATCTAAAGGCAATACAGGCACTGGAAACTTTGGATATAAGCATTTGGGTTAAAACAAGCATTTGTTGTTAGCTTAGTGGAAAGATTCCAGTACCTGAAAAACTGCCACATCTGTGCTTCAGTTAGTTTTCCTGATCCTATCCATGTGCCTTTTCCTGTCTTATTCCTTTAGAACTGACTATGTAGCTATTTTCATAATAAACCCTCAAATCTGCCTTTCAAAAAAGGCTGGATAAGGTGCTGCCTGTTGAAACAAAATAAAACAAAACAAAAATAGCTCAGATCAACCCTGGGTCATTTTGCTAGCAAAAATGGAGGAAATGAGCCATGGAAGAGAAGGATGGATGGGAAAGGGAGGGTGCTGGAGAATGATACTTCATTTTACAAACATCAAGATACCATCTGAGTGTTGGCAAGAAACTCAGATTCCTAAGGCTCCTGTGTGGTGGATATGGCTAATGTCTGAAATAGGAATAATCAAGAAGCTTGTCTAACTCGTGTGTCATCTGCAAAGCAGGCTCATCCACCCTCATTGACAAAGCTACTTAACTTGGATACCTAAGTTAACAAACTGTCTATCCACATCCATTTCCTTAGATGCCTAAATACAATTTGTTTTCACTCACCGTCACATAAAACATAAACATAGAACTCACCATACCTGTCACTCACCACAGCAGGATCTCCATATAAAAACTGATATCAAAAACAAAAGGAAAGGCCTTATTTAACAGGACCACAGTTCCACATTTTCTTCTTGTTTTTAAATACAGCAATACAAATATTTATTTTGTGATAGATTATGGATGGACAACTGCTAGCTACACAATGCAATGAAAATGAAATCTTCACCTAATGGGATTAGATAGAACTTGGAGGAAGCAACATAAATAAAAAAATGTATTATTCATTACTTCATTGCTTATTTGCTGTAAAGGATACGAGTTTACTGTTCAAGTGGCTTATGATTTCATAGTGCAATAAAAATGAAATCAATGGCCAACATGCCCAACATTTAAAAACAACTCTTTATGAAACAAAACCTTATTTCTTCATACCAACTATACTCCAACAAATTATGCATACTAAAAGAATCCAATTACAGAGATAATAAATAGGAAAGGGGAGTGTAATGAAAGAGATACTGGGAGACAAGGGGAGAAACATAAATAATACGCTACAGAACAAATGTTTCTCCTACTTAGCTTTGTACATAATGATTACCTTGGTGGGATCCAGTTGGAAGTGGTAAAAACCCCAGCATGGTTCATTTTCAAAGGCCACAATCAGCAACAATTTATCAGCTGCTACACTGGAAGATATGCTAATGTTTAAAGGGCATCAAATCAGGTCCATAAAACTAATGGAAGGTTTTTGCTTTCTCTGTGTCTTGGATTAGGCTTGAGTGTACATATTAAAGCAATAATACACTTTTTTTTTTTTTTTCAACTCTAAATCTCTACATCAAAAGGATGAAACTCCAAAAGGACTTTTTCAAGACTGGCAACAAATCACCAAAGGAAGATAAAAACTCTTTTAACTCTGCAAACTTGATGTCTTTCTGGCACACTTTTTACTCGGGCGTCATTTCAAAAAATACTTGGAAGAAAGTGTGTTTTCAAACTGCAAGATAAACTTAGTGGAGTGAAAAAAGGAAACTGTTACGTTCTTCTGAAAAGAAAAATGCTATACCTGAGGTAGTTAACTAATTGAATTACTACTTTAATCAGGTAAATATTTTCTAATACAAAAATTTAAGTCCTCAATTCACTGAAAAAAATCAAACAAAGTATTTGCAAAAACAGAGACCTTAGCAAAATAAAAAGAAGCGTTAAAAATACTGTTCTTAAATTAACATTTTTCAGCTTCAAAATCTACTTTACAAAGGCTTGGAACAGACTCCGTTTTCAATCTGTCAGAACAAGTATTTTTACAGGTACTTAAAAAAATTGTAGTAATATAGTCTCATTTCTTTTTAAACATGTCTGATTTAAAAATTATCTGATTTCACAGATAATCAATAATGTTTTTCAAACGTTTATAATTGTACTAGGTTGAAATATAAGATGTGCAAGCAAGAGGCATTTTTAATATAAAAAGAGAGGTTCTATGCTACTGGAGTTGATTAGGTACTCCAAAAAAAGCACGGCTAAGACAATTATTTATATGATTATATTCTATAAAAAAGGACAGAAAGTAAACTGTTATTTAAAATAAAGGGCAGCACTGAGATAGGGAATGAGGATAAGGAGCTAAGGCAAAAGGAAAAGTGTATTCCCAGTGAAAGTGAAGTTAGGTGGTGCAGGAGAAATATACCGCAGCAGAGAAAAAAATTCATGTGGCTAAAGCTCAGTTGGAGTAGAAGCTGGACAGAAATGTGGGGGGAAAAAAAAGAATTTCAAATACATTATTGGTAAAAGTCAGTGCAGAAATAACATCAGCCTGTTACAGGATGAAGATAGTCACTTCACAAACCAGAGACAGAGACAAGGAAGAGTTGTTTAATGCTTTCTATACCTCTGTTTTCAACATAGCTTATGTACTGAGGGCATCCAGTGCCCTAAGCTGTAGGAACATGCTGTGAGAATGACCAGTTCTCAGTGGATCATGAAGTAGTGTGATCAGCTGCTCCAGGTGGACCCTTATAAATCTGTGGTGCCTGATAGGATTCATGTGAGGATACTCAAAGACCTGGCTGATGTCACCACAAGACCTGTCTTGATGATTTTTGAGCAGTCTTGGGAATCTAGAGAGGTCCCAGTTGACTGGAAGTTGTCCAAGGACAAGGAGTTGTCCTTGTTTTCAAGAAGGGCAAGAAGGATGTCCCTAGAAACTACAGGCCTGTCAGCCTCACTTCGGTTCTTGGTAAAGTTATCAAGAAATTATTCTAGGAGATGCTGAAAAACATCTGAAGGACAACACAGTCATCAGTCACAGCCAGCACAGATTCATGAGGGGAAAGACCTACTTATCAAACCTGATTTCCTTTCATGAGAAGGTAACCCACACAGCTGATAAAAAGAAGCCAGTTGATGGAATCATTTTGCATTCCAGTAAATCTTTTGACACAGTGTCTTCCAATGTCCTTCAAGGCAAAATGTCCATCCCACAGCTGGACAAACACATCCTGTGATGTGTGAACAACTGGCTCATGGGTGGGGCACAAAGGGTTACAGTGACTGGGGGGACATCAGACTGGTGACTAGTCACTAGTGGGGTTCCACAGGGCTCCATCCCTGGCCTTTTGCTCTTCAACACCTTCATAAATGACACGGACACAAGAATGAAGGGACATAGAGCAAGTCTGCTGAAGACAGTAAATTGGGTGGAACTCCTGACTTCCAAGAAAACAGAGAGGCCCTGCAGGGAGACCTTGACAAATTAGAGTTGGGCAAGCACCAACCATTTAATTAAGACAAGTTCTGGATTCTGCATGTGGACCAGGGCAACCATGAGTGTACATACAGACTGGGGAGGGAGATGCTGGAGAGCAGTGCCATGGAAAGGGACCTAGGGCTCCTGGTCAGTGGTGAGCTGAACATGAGCCAGCAGTGCCCTGGCAGCCAGGAGGGCCAACCCTGTCCAGGGGGCATCAGGGCCAGCATGGCCAGCCAGGCAAGGGAGGGGATTGTCCCTCTCTGCTCTGCACTGGGGCAGCCTCACCTCCAGTGCTGGGGGCAGGTTTGGGTGCCACAGTGTAAAACAGACATTAAACTATCAGAGAGTGTCCAAGAAGGGCCACAAGGAAGGTAAAAGGTCTGGAGGGGAAGCCATTGAGGAGTGGTTGAGGTCACTTTATCTGTTCAGCCTGGAGACCTCATTGCAGTTTCAGCTTCCTCATGAGGGGAAGAGGAGGGGCAGACACCAATCTCTTCTCTGTGACAGGACCCAAGGGAATGGCCTGTATCTATATTGGGAGAGGTTCAGGTTGGATATTAGAAAAGGGTCTTCATCCAGAGGCACTGGAATAGGCTCTCTAGGAAATTGATCACAGCATCAAGCCTGACAGAATTCAAGAATTGTTTAGACAATGCTCTCAGGAATACTGTATGACTCTTGGGACTGTCCTGTGAAGGGGCAGGACTTGGACCTCAATAACTCATGTGGGTTATTTTCAACTCAGGATATCCTATGATTCTATGACGTAAAAAATGGCTGCAAATGGTGTTGGAGCACATTTAATCTGAAAATCAGAACATCAGTAATCAGCAAAGAATAATTGTATGAGTAAGTCCTCTGACAGGATCAACCATGGGGCAAGAATAAAGATGTTTCCACACATAGCTAGACTGGGTCTGGGTGAGACAGTGTCCCACAGAAAGCCAGACTTCCAGCTTAAGAACCTCTATTCCCACTGTTGTTTCACCTTCCCAAAATACTGCTGAACCTAGTTTTTGAAAAGCTTAGGTCTGTTGAAAACCTTCCCAACATCAAGAGGATCTTCTTTCCATTCTTGTCTCAAACATCTTTCACAAACTCTTAGTTTCCTTCATATTACTATAGTTCCTTCTGCTGTCCTAGATTTTTCTCCCTTCTAACTCGAAGAGCAGTATTTAAACCATTTCCTCAATGGCTCTCTTATCACTACACAGCAAATTTCCCCTCAGGACGCATTGTGCAGCCAGAGTCTCTGGTGCCTTTTTCACTTCAGGCATGCTAGAAGGTCTCCCCTGAGATATGACATTAGTAGAAATATGAAATCAAAGAACCCTAGATTTTGGCAGCAGCTGCTGAGAACATGCTGAAAATATGAAAATATTTTCATTCTCCAAAGGGACGACAATTTTGTAATAGGCTTGAGAAGAAGGGGGGGGGGGGGGGGGGGGGGGGAAGTAAAAATCTCCTTGCCAACAAAGAAGACAAGATTTGTTGATTTATTTTATTTTAACACTGAAATAGCCCTAAAAGTCCTAGGCCATTATTTTGGATTATCTTCGTTTATCTGGTTATCTGGGTTTACAAAGACACCCACTTCCCAAAAAGACACCGTGATTTTTAAGAAATATTAACTAGGGAAGACAACCCTCCATCTGCATTTCAACTTTACCAAAGGCTATGCCAGACAAGGCCGTGAAAATACGAAGTTTTTCTTCCCACTAAAACACACCACACTAAATAATTTTTCTATTATTTTCTCAATCTCTAACTGAGCAGGTACTTGAAGGGAGAACCACTTCTGTGGTTATATCACTGTAAGTGGTATAATAGTCAACTATGTTTCCTCCTAGTAATTTAAATCTAGTTTCTGTGGACTCTTCCTTTCATCTCTTTTAAACTGGCACCATGTAGCTACCCTGATGGGTCCTAAAGTGCTTCATCAGTTACAACAAAGAGAGGCCTTGATATTGGGTCTGGTGGTTTTTAACCTGTTATGGAAAGGCATAATCAGGTCCAAGGCCGGAGTAAAGGTGGGCAAATTCCATGTGGAGAAATCTATACATTTTAAGTAATGAGAGCAATTAGTTAGCAGAACAACACACCTAGGATCACAGCGGATTTCCCAGTCTTCCTTTCAGTTTAGGTATCTGTCTAGAAGCTGTGTTAGTCTTGGCAAACATTTCAGCTGTTGAAACCTTTCTAAATGCTTGCAGAAGCAATACAGCCTGTATCTCTGATCTGTACTAAAAGCATCTCAGGAAAAAAGTTCTTATAATTCTTTGCATTTATAAAATAAAATTTTAAAAAAGAAACCCAGCCTATTAAGACATTGTTGAGTAATATTGCTACCACAAAATAAATTAAAAAAAAAAAATTAGCTTTTCCCTGTAAATGTAGTTTAGCAACATTTAGAGTGGTCTCCCAAATTCAGCTGCCTAGAGAGCACAGAAAAAAGATTCCAGGGCACTGTGATAGCTGTAGAGTCAATAATTGCACCAAGCTTTAGCTTTTTGCTCACAAATCCAGTGTTCTCATCCTAAAAGCAGGAGCACTTGGCTTTTGTTCAAATAACAAAAAGATACTCAGGTAGCTAAATTTCTATAGCTTCAGTGGACAAGTAAGTGGATCCTTGTATGCTGAGCAGAACAACTTGTATATCTCTGGGGGTCTTGTATATGTTTAGAGATAGAAGAGTTGAAATTTTGAAAGAAAAAGCCTTATTTAGAAAGGCAGTACCCCAAAAGAAACAAAGAGCCCCAGACACTACTAACAATAAGTTAGAACCAGCTTTGAAAAGAACCCTTGTGTGTGAGCTATGAATAGCATTACAGCCCAAGAAATGTCCTAAACTGGTTTATTCATTCTTATACCCTGTGGTCCAATTTGACTTTCACACCTTGCTTGAATTGAATCCTTGAAGAAAGTCCAGCTTCAAATAATAAATTACCACGGAAATTTAGTTAAATCAATGTGTTTTGGAATATTAAGCTGATTCTCCAGTATTTCTCAAGCATCAGCATACAGTTGAATAAAGAATTTATCTTTAGTAGAGCCTTTTATTTCAGAGATGATAAACTTCTGTTTATCAGAAGTGCTTCTTTCTGCTGAAAGAAGTGCCAGTAGAGCAGAACGACTGCAATCGCTGGGCTTGTGGGACATCTAGTGGGAAAGAAAGATTACTGTCATGGGTATGCAGTTTCTCAGACACGTTGTTCAAGGAGGAAAATGTCCCTGCAAGCGCAACAACATTAAGCAGAATTGTGCGATACATAAGGTTACTTGCACCTGAGCGCCTGGGAGAAAAGTCATCTGCTGCTCTGCCTCTGCCACGCCTGAGTCTGTTTCCCGGAGCGTAAGCGCTTTCTGCTCCTCCGCTGCAGTCTGGCAGCACACTAAGGGAGGCATTCCCTCTGCTGGCTGTCATCTTGCACGTGGTGACGCCTGAAGAACAGCGGTGAAGGTTGCGCAGCACAGACATCACCATGGGCCGGCAACGACAGCGTGTTACCAGACTCCTGAACAACCCGTATGCTCCCACCGCTATTTCTCCCGGCCGTAAGCAGGTAAGCTGTAGTGGGTCACCCTACAGGTTTACCCAATTCAGTATTCCTTTCCCAAAACAGCCCCTTAAGAGCCACTGGTCTCAGGGTACCTTCCCAGACTCCAGACATTCCTGACACAGAAAGACTTTGGCTTCCTCTTTGTGTCAAACAGAACCTTTTTCCATTCAAGGAAAAAATCCTATCTTTTAATCCTACACTACCATCTGTCATTCACAAACTTCTGTGGGTGTTTTCCACACTTCAAAGCCTATTATAAAATACCTAATTTTGATATCAAGTCTGGCACTACCTTGTTCCGTTTGACATTTTCTGTTCTATGTCATCATGAAATAGAATCATAGAATTATTAAGTAGTTTGAGTTAGAGGGGACCTTTAAAGTTCATCTTGTCCAGCCCTCCTGCAATCAGCTGGGACATCCTCCACTACAGGTCAGGTTGCTCAGAGTCCCATCCAACCTGATCTTGAATGTTTCCAAAGGTGGGAGGTCCAAAACCTCATCATCTTCCTTGTTGCTCTTCCTTATGCCTAATCTAAATAGACCATCTGCAATGAAACTCCACTACCTGTAGTCTTAATGCAAAAGAATTTATCCCCAAAGACTGGATCACTTTCCACATACCTTCTCTGTATTGCTCTGTTTAGACATCTCTTTTTTTTCTCTCTCTCTAGCATACCGTTTTTGTAGGTAGCAGAATCTTTGCCTATTCAGTTGAGCTTTGAACTGATGCTGCTGCAAATCTTGGTTCATCTTTGCCACCCTTTGAAACTTTTTTTTTAATTGTTTCTGTATGTCCTCTCAATGACAGCAGTTCTGAGATTAAAACAGTTGTCAGGACACACTCACACGATGAATTTCTGTAGTAAGATAGTGGTATGTCCCTTTTACTTACTTTTCCTTTCCCAGTAACTCTTAGTATTGTGTGCTTAACTGTGTCTGCAAAATGAGCAGAAATTTTCACAGAAATATGCTATGTCTCCTTTCTCAGAGATAGTAACTAGTACTGGATCTGTCATAGTACCTGTGTTTATTTCCTCAAATGCATTTCTGCATGTTTGGTAGCATTGGATTTCACTAGGTATTGTATCTTCTAACCTACCAATAGCATGAGATCTTTCTGCAGGGCACATTCTCCTGCATAGTTCTTTCTTGGCTTTCTTGTTGTGACTAGTTTATTATCTCATGCAAAATTTTCCATGTTCTACTCACTCCCTTTTCCTACATCATTTATGAATACGTCAGATAGCACAGGTCCTACGATCCCCTAGGATTAAGAAAACAGACTTTTATTCCTACTCCATATTTCTACCTGTAGCTAGTCATCAATCTATGACGAATATTTAATCTCATTCTTTTATAGATTAGCGGGGGGGGGGGGGGGGGTGTTGGCACTTTTTTTTGACTCGTTGAAAGTCTCCTGGAGATAAGCACATGCTCATATAAGCAAGAGCTTCATCGAAGAGACCCAACACAATCCTGAAGTGCTACTTTCTTCCTGTAAAGTCACACCAATCCTTCTCCACTATGGCATGTCAATTCATGTCTCCACTAAATCTAATTTGCAGTGGTGCCATGGAGCCTGAATTGAGTTTCCCTGGGCTGCCTTTTTTGTCACATTCTTTTTTATCACTCCCCACAACCAGTGACTGCCCTAGGCAAGAGCAAACCCATCCTGGGGGTATCACACTGCAAGAACAGAGGCTCAGTTGCAACCAACTTATTCATCCTGAGACCAGGATGGTGAGTATTCATGTCTGAATGCATATCTGGTGTCTCTAATTCTTTTAAGATCCTTTTTCTCTCAGAAATAGTTTACCATTACACTAATGACAACTGGAATAATCTCAGCTCAGGACATTACATTTTTCCCTAATTTTAGTGAACTCATAATACATAAAATTTTACCTGATAAACACAGGTAAAGAAGAGCAAGGTAAAATAAGTGATAGCTGTTCCTGTTCCTGACCTTGGACAATTCTCCTTTCATTCTTGTATATCCCAGTTCTCCTCTCCCGCTTCTGTTATCAAATCCCTCTTCAAACACAATTCTTTTAGAACCAGATCAAGCTTCACTTCGCACAATTTCTCAAGTTCCCCTGAGTAACATATGTGTTGGTATGCTTGCCTGTCTTCATGAAACAGCTAATATTGGAGATAGAGCCCTTATTTTTTTATATATTGTAAAGTCAAGTAAATTCAGGCCTGTAATTTCTTTTTTCTTATTTGAAGAGTATGTCCTGCAAGGACCTTTCTTTCCTCTTAAAAATACAGTTCATGGAACAATAGAATTTGCCTCATTTTTCACAATCACTGCACTAGCAATGTTCACTAATAAACACTGATGTGTTTAGATTAAAGAAGAACACTGCCTCAAAGATCAGCTTTGTATCAACAACATCTGACTTTGACAGACTGCTACAGAAATTTTGGGATGGTTTAAAGAGGCTGCTCCAGTTGTGGAAAATACTCATTGACAGGCAGCTAGCAGAAGAAGAAGAGAGTAAAGCATGTTGTATCTGCCTTTTTTGCTACTAGTCACAAAAAAATTGAGAGATATATTCAAGTAGTTAATTGAGCATTCAAGTAGTTAATTGAGCATTGCTTGTAATAAGAGGTGTTTTTAACGCTAGAAGTTAGCCATGCTACTGCTAGCAAAGGGGAATTCAGAGCATGTTCTCATACATCAAATCTCTGCTATGTTGTTTATGAGCAGCAATTTGAGATCAGGATTGGATTTATAGAGGTACAGAATTGTAAACAGTTTGCAGAAATGGCAACCAAGATTCCAACATGCCTACTGTAGGCCTGCAGAGGTTTGTGAGGCCTTATTGTTCTTTAAACTTAATTACCAGGTACAGTTAAATCCTAGGCCAGATTTTTATCTTGCATCATGCAAGGAAGGCTGAATTTGATCTTTTGGAAGCATGTCAGTCAGTTGCTGGGAATATCATATGCATGGTCAGCATCAGATATGCTCTCTTATGCTATTTCAACACTGCTAAAGGAATCTTTTCTAGTATTTTGTGTTCAGCCCTGAGGTGAATTCAAATAACTATGGTGAGCTCTTTGTCTAAGGTCCTGTGTAGAGGACTCTTCTCACTAATAAAGCTTAATCAATAAAGGAAAGCAAGAGCTATCTTATAATGCTTTGGAAGAAACTGAAACCATTTTATGCAGTACTACAGTATCAAAACTTGTAAACTAACAAAATATGTGATTTGGAGAAGAAACAACATAATATGATAAATTCAATCACAGCAAGTGTAGGAGTTCAAATTTTCAGTTTATTGGAAGACCACTAAGAAAAACAGACCTCCTGCTAGGTTGAAAGAGAGATGTTCTGAAACCCCCACGCTAACATTACCAGACAAAGCATCCCAGGAATAAAAACGCAGAACAAGGTCAATGTTTTTAGTGTTTAAGTATCCAAAGTTTTACACAAACCTGCAGTAAGTTCTGAAGCTATGAACTGCCATTTGAAAAAATTCATGGCAGTATTCAGAATTTGAGTTGCACAGTGTGCAACTCAGGCCAGGGATTCTCTTGATGCTTCCCCTCTCTGTAAAAGTGTACACAAGTGTTCTATGACAAGAATATTCAGTCAATAAATGTGGATTTGTAAGTTTAAAATAGCACCAGCTGAAATAGTAGGCTAGTATCATGTAAACGTTTTTGTACTTTAAATTCTGATGTCAAGCTTTTGGCAGTTGACACGGCCAACATTTTTTCAAGCCGCTTATATAATGCAGGATAAGTACCGGACTTAGCAAACAAAAGAGGATGAGTTTGACAGCTGAAAACTGCTACTCCGAAGAAGTAAAAAGAGACAGGCAAGCAGGTTCAATGCGCGGAGCGATCAGAACCGGGGCGGGGCCGGCAGCAGGGTGCGCGGCGGCTCCCGTGACACCGGCGGGGCGACAGGGGGGCGACGGGCTGGTGGCCGCCAGAGGGACCCCGGACCCCGCCGGACCTCCCTCCGTCCTTCACTCGTCCCATCTCAATCCTCCCGCTCCCTACACTTGTCCCTTTCCGGCGCGCTTTCACCTCGCACAAAGGATCTGTTCGCGCTGGTTTCAAATGCTAGAGATGCTCCTTCGGAAGACAGGTGGTTACGTTAGGTGGGAAAGACATTAAAAAATAAAAAAGGAAAAGGAAACTAAAGAAACCTCCCCCCACCCCCCCCAAAACAAAACAAAACACTAAAAACAAAACAACAAAAAGATTCAATAAGGGAAAAGAAGGGAAAAGTACAAAGGCTGACACCTGAAATAAAACAGTCACGAAGAGCAACAAGTCCAAGGGCACATAAAGAATGTGGGGTGAGGGGAGAGAAAGGGAGGAAGAGAAAAAAGCACAGCAGTAGCTGGCATAGAGTGTTGTTTTCTCCACTCTTATTAGAAATAGAGAAACTAGGAGAAAATCTGAGCAGGAGTATTATTAGAGTTTTTGCAGATGAGACAAGCAGGTGAAGGGATATGATTCTGCTTCTCTACTATGTCCTTGTGAGACCCCACCCAGAGGGGAGCTGCATCCAGCTCTCTGGTCTCTAGCATGAAAGAGACATGAACCTGTTGAAGAGGGTCTGGAGGAGGCCACGAGGTGGATGGAGTGCTATGAGGACAGACTGAGAGGGATATTGGGGATATTCAGCCTGAGGCAGTCAAGGTTCCAGAGAGACCTTAATGAGGTCTTTTTGCATTTAGATGGAGATGATAAAAAAGGTGGGGAGTGACTTTTTATAGCAAATAATGATAGGACAAGGGGAAATGGCCAAACTAAAAGAGGAGAGATTTGGATTAGATATTAGGAGTATATTGATACTTAGAGGGTGAGGAGGCACTGGAAGAGAGAAGCTGTGGATGCCTCATCCAAGGAAGTGTTCAAGACCAGGATGCATTCGGCTTTGAGCAATCAGGACTGGTGAGTGGCATCGCTGCCCATGGATTGGATGGATCTAGGCTGAAACTAGATTATCTTTAACACAAGCCATGCTATGATTATAAGTTTTAGGATGCCTATTTTCAGCTACTTGAAAAATTTTGCCATTCTCATTTTTCTTACATTCATTGAGGAGAGGTTTTTCCTAAGAATTTGAGGAACTGCTGCTACTAGATGGAAGCACTTTCCAGATATTTTACATGAGGCTGAATAATTTCAAGATGTTTTGGGGGTTGACTTCCCATGGCTGAGATTCTCATATTACTGAGATGGAACTTATTTTTATTATAATTTTTTTAAAGGAATGGAATTGTTCCTAGTTAAAATTAGTTTGTTCAGAAACTGTCTTTACGCCAAAAAAATAGGGTTCAGAGTTATTAGCAGAATTTTGAATATTCTGTTCTGTTGTTTTGCTCATGGGGAAAATCTGTCTGAGTCACATAAGTATGTCTTTTATAGTCCAATTTCTTTTTAAATGTTATGCTAATATATAACCCTTGCAATTCTCAGGACAAAATACTGAGGTTCAGAGCTGAGTAATGCAGTTACATCTTCGGAATTTGTCAAGGTTTTCCCTCCACAAAAGAACTCAAAAACTAGTTTTCAAAGGTGTTAATTGCTCCATTTACTTCAACAAGTAGAGTCTGAAATCTGCTGTCAACACTCGACTTCATGAACTTTAGTGCTGCTGCACTTACCTCACACAGACTGAAGTGCCAGAAACATTACCTGCCAAAGGTCTCCAGCTTCATCTCTCCTCTTAATGTTCCAATTACTACCTACTAATACAAAAACACCTGGGCTTACTTCTAAAGTCAGACCACTCCAGTGAAACTTTTGAAGGACCTACTTTAGATATAGTATGAAGATTGTGCTTCATTTGAAAGCCTGCATGTAATCTTAAAGGAGTTAGTCATACTATTAGATGCTTCCTAAGCATGTTTGGGATTTAACAGCTCTGGACTTCTTACATTTTTGCAGTGATTGAAGTTGTAATAAGGACTGGAAAGGCTGTAAAACAACAGTCTTAAATATACCACGAAAGTCAATAATTCACTATGCAATTCCTTCAGTTAATTCAGTATGCAATTCCTTCAGTTAATACTGGCTTTTGCAATTATTTGTGGTACCCATGCAGCTGAAGTCTTTCTGAACAGAAGAAACGCTGGATGCAGCCTTTGCATGCATTTTCTTTCTTGGTCGTACTGCCCACTCCAGTCAGCCTCAATTTTTTCAAATGCCAATTAACAGGTGTGAGAAATGCTGCTTCTTACCCAGGGACTGATGTCTGCATAACAGTGATACTATCTTGGCAATCCAGTCTGCAGCATAAATATGGTGTTTGAGCCCTTGGGGCCTGTGGAGTTTACAACTATGCTGTCAAGATCTCTTAGTTGGGATAGTCCTTGAAGTCCTGCCAAGATGTAGGGGACTCTGCTACTTTTATGTGCTCCCAAGCACAGCTCTGGCTCCAGGAGTCAACACTCTTGTCAGGCTGAGTGATGGTGTGAATCTCAACTCGCAAGCTGAGATTCCAGCGGGGAGTGTGACAGTGCATGCTTGCATGATGATGCCAGAGAAGCAGGTGACACTGGCAGATAGCTGCAAGGAATAGTAACTGGGTGGCTTCTTGTTACATATCCTCAGAACTTCACAGGATGGAATTTGAGAGATAGGAACAGTTACAAAATGAGGTTACAAAATCCGGATGTCCTGATCAATTCGAGACAGTTGTAAGGTACCTAACACTGCATGCACAGGCAAGAACAGCATTCAGCTCTGGGTCAGGATCTGTTTGCATCATATTTTGACTAATCCAAGGATTAATCACATTGCAAGTCAATGAGCTGTTACACTCTTCCAGGCTCTCCAGAGACTGCCTGTAGAGAAAAGAAGGGGTGGTATGTCAAAACAGTGACACGAGGAGGCACAGACCAAGTATGTTTTCTTTGTAATAAAAAACTACATGGGCCCAAAGTATTTAAACACAGCTTGTAAAGAAAAACAAGAGTTAAAAGGGCAAAGTTTGTCTCGGCCGCATCCCAAAAACATCAGGAGAGTCGGATCAGTTCTGAATTTGTCCTTCTGCACGTACAACCAGTAGCAAGAAAGAGCTGTACTTCACATTTGCTAGCTCTCAGAAATCCTGAAAGCCTCCAAAAACTGACAGAACTCTTGCAATACAGGACATTACTAACAGCTTTCTGCACATCACATGCATTTCTGCTGCTATTAACAATGAATATTTAGATATCAGCATGCCTGCTTTTCACCTGGGCCAGAATTCAAAGACAAGTTCAAACACAGCATTTAAACAGACAGATCATTCTGCTGACAACTGGGGCTGGTTTTGCAGCTATCCTCAAGCTCTACTACCTGCCACAAATAAATATACTAAAATCTTTTAGCTTAGCTATGGAAGATCTGCTGAATGCCAAGTAGTTGTTCCACTGTCTTGGTTTTCCAACAATTTATCCCAGGGTATAAACCTGTGAAGAACTTTGTACATTCTTCCACAGACACCAGCAAACAGCCATGAAGTTCTAGAATGGTGAGGGAGGCTGCTAGACCACTCACTGCTTCTGAAAAGTTTTTCTCTTGTACTAGTACAAGGGACAGTATCCAGATGAGACAAAAATCAACAGAAACCATATTGGAGAGACACAGTAAATTGTTGTATTGTACCTTTCTCTGTGCTGACCATCAGGGACAAATGCATTTAGATGAGTGTTTATTTGAAATGGTTTTTGCTGTAAACAAGGCTGTTAAGTTTCACCAGTCTCTTTTAAGACTCCATGAAATAAATCCATGTTCAGGATCAGTTTTGTGGTTTACTCAGCGTCCTTGACCTCTCACAGAGAAGGACTGCTCTGATGAAACACTTATGGATTGTCCCAGCTTCAATATATGCTGAGTATCTTCTGTTCGCTGAAACAGGCAAAAATTCATACAAATTACATATTCAGAACATATTTTCCCTGATAAGATTAATTATGAGCTCAATTCTGCAAGGTATTTACTGGAAACCTCTGGTTAACAGAGTTGATGGTATTCACTTTGTAAAAGTGAGCCTATATAAAAACATTTTAAGTGTTGATTTCTTAATAAATATGAAATAAAGCAAAAATTAATTCATGGGTCAAAGTGGTTTCTCAATAAAGCATCAAGGAAAATTATTCAGTTAAGTTTAGTCCTGTGAATGGAAATTGTTATACTACTCAAGGATAAGGAAAGTTATAGCAGGGTTGTGTACAGACACCTTTAAATTCCATTTAAAATTTTGAAAGGATGGGTTTGTTCCTCATCACACAGCTCCTAATGAAGCTGTCTGACATTGTCAGATGAGATGAGATGAGATGGAGGTAACCTGCAGAGGAGAAGCAGGTTGGTACTAGAACACAGTGTTCTTGTTGATGTTCACAGTAAACAGGTGGAGGCCAACTAAACATTGGCTTTTTCCAGTGGTAACTTGATGGATTATATTTACAGCATTCAGATTGAAAGAGTATTTCCAGCACTCTGAGAGATGGAAGAATAAGTTTACAAATTGAGAGATTTAGCTAAACTAAAATCCTCTCTGAGCTTGTGTGAACAGAAGATTTGACCTCACAAAAATCAACGGTCATGTGGTTCTGGAGTAACAGTGAAGATGCCCACACCAAAGGGCTGCAGCTGCTTCTTCCTGCTGTCATTTGCCCTTGAGCTACCTCTATTTCTGTCCAGCATGGCTCGAGAGCTTAGGTACATACCAGCCACCAGCTTTGCTTTTACTTCTACAGTCAACAGAATTTTGCACTGTGGTGGAACACTGGGAACAGAGCTCCTTCCTGTGAGAAAGATGTGCTTTATTTATTCCTTTCCCTGTTTAAATAATTTTATGTGGAAAATGTTTTCAGCTTTGGTTCTCTAAGATGTTTGCAGAGAAATCTCTGCTGGTCCTGTAATTCCTTTTATGTCCCCTTCAGGATCTATGCAACTACTAGCATATTAAAAGAGTTCTCTTAACTTTCTTCATCACTATCAGTTTGTATCCTGCTGCATTATGCTAAACGAAGCATACTGAGTACAAATATAGAGAGAAAGTAAAACCAGCAACCCATTTGCAAACACTCACACTATGGTCTCAGGTGGCTGCAACCAGCAATCTGCCCTAATCCTATGTCTGTGTGGATCATGATCTTGAACAGACAACTGCTGCTGACACTGTTCAGTGTGTGGAGTGGTGACTCCATCCTGATGGCAGTGGGTAAATGATACTGCCACCCACAAGCACCTGTTCTGCCCACGTGGCAGCCTGCTGAAGCAGTCTGTAGAGACATGGCAGCCACCTCCAGGCACAGGACAGCATGCCCTCTGGAACAGGGGCGTGTCTGGCTGTTCCTGTGCGCACTTGTCTGCATCTCAGCTCAAACATCCAGGCTATAATGCAACTCAGACTTAAAACCTGTGCACCACAAGCTTGGAAATGCAGATGAGGAAAGTCTCTATGGCAGTGCCTTCAAGGCAGAAGAAGCCATGGCTAATCTCCATGCAGGGTCCTACTTAGGCTTTATAAACCCCAATTCTCTTCTCAAGTTATCCCACGACTTCAGAGGTGGCTTTAAACAACATTCTTTAGAATTACTATGTTCTTGCCTGCAAGGAGAGGGGAGACACAAGTTAGCAAGATGAACATGCACCTCCCTGCCCTAAGATTCTTCAGATAGTCACTCAGCAAAGAGAATTGCAAAAGCTATTTCCTTAGACACGGGGGACACACATGACGATCCCACCACATCAATCCAAATGTTCTCAAATGTAGGGCAAAGCTGTTCTAAACATTAGGGCGTGACCCAAAAATAGGTTACTACTGAACTCTGTGCCTGCTACCATTGATGAATGCACTGCTGAATCTAAGTGGAAATTTTCAATTACTAAAATGAATTCCTATAGGAAAGGTTTAAAGGATTCTCTTTATTTAGGACTTATATTTCAGAATAATTAATACTATATGATAGTGATTAAATTATTTGTCCAACTTCATTTTACTCTCTATCATATTTTGCATCACCTTGTTGGAAGGGAAAGGAACTATACGAGTTTCCAAAATGAGCAGGTATTACCTTCAGATACTTCAGGCTGTTGTTCCACCATTCTCAGAGACAAGGATGCAGGTTTTCTGTGGCCATAGATGAGATGTGGATAGGGGTAAGTTTAGGAAAGCTGAAGGTAAATGTAAATGCATAGAAGAAGGAGATGAGGACATCAGGAAGTTACTGAAATTGTACTATGCACATCGGAGGGAAGCAAAGTACTTTGGGATGTCTTTGATTCAGGAACTATTCCTAAAGTTTCATATGCTGTGCTTCACCAAAAACTCTTCATTCAGCTGTGAATGAACCTCTGAAGAATGGTACTAACACATATTTCTGGAATTACAGTGGCTGACATTACATCCTCAGTGCAGGTGTGAAGGTGCTCTTTTGGACCTCTCTGACTCAGCCTGGCCTAAGCCTCAGCTCACCAGAACATTGTCTTCCTTTAAGAGTCAGAGAAAGATCAAAATTTAACTACTCCTATGACTGATAGTATAGCAAATCCAAAATTTAACTGCTTCTGATGTGATAGGATTAGAAGACTTTTCTGGACTAGGAATTTAATTCTGAAAACAACCAGGCAACCATAGGCTCTGTGATCTTTGGGCCATACCAGCTTTTATGGGGTACCACAGAAGACTGGCCAGCTGATGGATGATTAAGGGCTAGCTTTAGACTACTGTGACAGGGAACAATTACTTTCTCTTTACCAAGAAAAAATCTGGCCTAGTCCAACCAAGTTAACACAAGTAAATTCCTTTGCTTTCAAAGCCAAGTGATGTTTGGAACTATCAGAGTGGAGTTGTTCTCCACATCATCTGCTCACTAAGCATATTTCCATGGACAGCTAATGAAGAATCGAAATGCAATATAAGTCACACACTATCTCAATATGCAATATATTCTCTGCCTAGACCAGCCCTCTCCTGAAATGGATGCCTTGCTGCAGTCAGCCTCAGCAGGTAGCTTTTGTTAGAAAGGATGGTCAGGTCAAGATTACCAGACTAGCTGAGTACAGAGCTGGCAAGAGCAGTCCAGTTCTCAGCTACAAACAATTAGAATGCTTAGAATGCAAGTTTAAACCTCATTCAATAAATAAAAAAAAAAAAAAAAAATTAAAAAAAGAAACATATATAATTATATAAATTATATAAAAAACAAAACAAAAACAAAACAAGCCGGTCTTCACTCACTTAAATGAGAAGATGAGGCTCTGACTTATCCTGTGCCTCCAAAAATAAATGCAAATTAAAATTTTTATTTATCTAGTTTAGAATTTCTACTTTGTGTGGTCTATTGTGTTTAGTTGTACTGTGCTGGGACATTTAACTCTTTTATAGAATAAAAAACCCCTTTCCTAATTCACTTCATAACTCTGCATTCAGTTCCCAGAAGTGTTCTAACTTTGAGCTTTAGGAAATGAAGAAAGTGTTTGAACTTTAGAAATTACTTGCATCATTAGTTTTTAGTAGATGCATAGTACAGTAATCATCACAAGTGCTGTAACACTCATGCTGCTGACATTTTATTAAAAAATGGAAATATACAGATGTGCTAATCCCTGCAAAGTGCACATGCATCACCACAGATGACTTTTTATTCTTAGGCCATGGTGACCAAGGGAACAAATGTGTGGGCATTAATGATTTCCCCTGCAGTGTGCTCCACTAGGTCATCACCAGTGCACCGTGTTTATTATGTTTGAATAAAATGCTCTGGGCAAGTAACACCAAAGAATCTGCAAGGTTGGTAGTTTGGGCTTTTCTGTTATTCTAAAATGCACCCAAAGGATCATTACTATCTGTGCATATGGTTGTGTGAGACAGCCCCTGACTGATTTTGACTGATTTCTTACAGAACTGCTGTTGCAATTTTCAGACATGCCTCCCAACCCTTCACAAGATATACAGCAAGTATTAGTTATACTTAAGGATATCAGGTCTGTGAAAAGGGGAAACATAAGTTAAGCAGAGGTGCTGACATTTTGTCTGATATTGTGGATGACACAAGCAGCCAGATCGCTAAGTGAATAAACAGAGCTTTTCATTTTCCTTGCAGCTATGTGAGCTCTGGTTATTTCTGACACACCTGCAAAGCCTCTGTGGAGCTTAAGATAAGTGTCTCACAGAGAAAGTTTGACTTAAACATACATTTTGTGTGTGGGATCTGATTTTGGAAGAGATGGGCCAACAGTACTATTAGAGAGCCATACCAAAGGACTGCATATGTACCAGTTAACATCAAACCCCTTGCTCATGAGGGAAAGGTTATGTATGCACTCCTCATGAAAAAGGTACAGCTTCATATTGAGGCAGATAAACCCACATTTGGTTTCATATGCTCTCTATGTCTTAGGACATTTGTATTAAAAGAGAGAATCTGTGTTTTGCCCTTACCTATTTCACAAATAAAATCATCACCACTTTCATGAGGACAAGTTATAAAGTAGCAGTTCCATTGCTTATAAAGAGCCTTTGGAAAATACTGGTACCATAACATATGGATAAGGTGTTGCTTCTGCTCAGAACTCTCAGCCCTTTTGATGTACTACTCTTTCCAGCATAATTCCTGGTCCAAGCAAGGGTGATGGGTTAAGTCCAGTTGGCAAACAGTTTCTCCTTCTCCTCCTTCTCCTTCTCCTTCTCCTTCTCCTTCTCCTTCTCCTTCTCCTTCTCCTTCTCCTTCTCCTTCTCCTTCTCCT
>VZUI01049912.1:0-13577 GCA_013401135.1 Cettia cetti
GGAGTTTCGGCAGTGCTGTTGTGCATGGTGGGTACCCAGCTCAGGCCAGCCTGGGAAGGAAGCTGGATCTGGCAAAGTTATCCAAAATCTTTAGATTCCTAAAAAGAGGATGGGTCAAACATCCAATAAGCATCCAAAAAAAAAAAAAAAAAATTGTCTCAGGGAGGGGAAAAAATAAAAAGCTTTTGATGCTAGATAAATTGAGTTTTCCTAAGATTCTTCTAAAGCAGAACTCTAGCAGACTTCTGCTTAAGAAATATAGAGTTTTTTCAAGCTCATATTTTAAAATGCAAGTTCTTCTTTGAGTAACCTGATTCTTATCTGTGGAGGTCAGGAGGGTTGATTTGAGGCCCCCTCTTGCTTTCCCCCCTCCCTTCCTGATGTGTTTTGCTTGCTAGCATTACACACAACAATTTTTTGTATTTTTTTTTCCTTCAACCTGTGTGCATATCGTAATGAGAATTTACAATACTTTGTAAATTTCAAATTTCATCCTTATTTATCTGACATTGTTACAATTCAGCAAGCCTTTGGTCCCTCTCAATTTATCTATTTATACTTTTTGCTGACGAAAGGCAAGGCATGGTGGACTTTGTTGTTGCTGTTATTCTCCTTCTTGTGGTCTCTGGGGCTGAAAACTTACAGGATGCAAATAAGCAGACATACAGTTACTTACCAGAGCAGTGAACCTGTAATGGTCTAACCCTCCGAGATCACTTCCAAACTCCCTGAAATCAGTTTCAAAACTCTCAGCAGCAGCTTTAGCAACACATCACCAGCTGGTGTTGCCCCAGAACCAAGGAACTAAAGACAGACTCCCTGAATGAGAATGAGAGCTTGGCAATTAACAGGAGGAGGTTTTTCTTTCCACACTGGTGGCAAAAATCCTGTGTCTTCCACAAGTGCTTCTATTTCATATGAGTCATGAAGCCACTTGTAGAGAGCCGTGAGTATTCTACAGTTGTAAAAACTCAATCATTTTTACTATGGGTTCTAAAAACACTTTGGTGCCTCATTTTTAAATACTTAACTTTGAAAAACGTTGGCTGTCATGTTACTGCCTCTGTCGTGGGAACAAATTCATTGGCGTTTGCCCAGTGCTTTAACTGAATGTTTGAATGGCAGTAGTATAAAAATGCAAAACTTTATTATCCACACACGGATCTTCACAGCATGTGTGCCCATCTCTGGTTTAAGCTTTATTTTGTGGCCAGGTACTGCAGAAAAAACACTGTGGCACAAATACTAGTACCAGTAGTCTTTCTTTTGCCAGCCATAAAGAAGCCTCAAAACAAATTTCAGCAGTTTCCCTGTTTTCCATGAGAGCCAGCTGAGCTTGCTACATGGCTTAAATCTGATTTTTTTTCACTTGTTTTATGAGAGGCAATTGTACTTTGGGTATAAATTAATTCCATCATCCTTCTTTTATTTTTTTTATTTTACTAGGTAACGAAATTTGTAACTCTTCCACAAGTGTGCAGTATGTCTTTAAAAACCTTACAATATTTGATAACAACAAAAAAAAGGTTAAAAATGCTGCTTCAGTTTACAGAATTTTAAAAGTTAAGAGTTTCTGTCAGACATTTTTGTAATCTCTTTCTCTTTTTTCTTATTCTACTTCTTAGAATAAAGGAAGTTTAAACTTAGGAAATGCTTGCAAACAAAAACAGGAAGGGACTGTAAGTTATCTAAGCAAAAGTGTCCACAGGACAGTTAGACAGCACTTCATGCTCTCTCTAAAAGAAACTGTGTGAAAATAAAAATGCATTTCCACTCTGATGGTCCATTTGCAGACATTTGAAAGGACAGGGGATTGGTTTTGTTCCCTGACTGTACGGTGTATTTCACCGCTTTCTTTAATTATGCAAAATAAAATTCTCATCTTTTCAACAGCTTCCTGAAGTGCCAAGCGTCACAGAACAATCCTCAGAGGTTCTGCAGCAGTTTCAGCACATTTCTTACCTCACAGAAAACTTCTGTTTCAACTCCACCTCAGAGCACCACAACAAATCACAAACTAAGATGAAAATGTATCTATGGCTTTACTGAATTCTCTTCTCAATTCAACATGTCCATTCTATAGTATAAGGCAATAAGGTCCAGGGGGTATTTTTTTGTATAAATATGTGCAAAATAACATTTTAGAAGTATTTAAAAAATAAATTAGCATTCTGGTTTCTTCTTGCTCTCCTTCCTTATCTTTTTGCTCTTTCCGGCTTGTTTTGATGATTCGTCCTGAAATGAAAAACAAGCATTGCAAAATTTCAAAATTATTCTTGCAAACCACAAGGCCACCCAGGAGAACTATTTTCAATGTGAGCAGTATTATCAGCTCACAGAGACTTGTGACCATTTGCACTTGTTCCTCCATTCACACAGGCTGTATTTCTTCTCTCCTGCCTTCATCTAACAGAGGAAATTGCCACAAGCTCACGTGCAAACGCCTCCATCCTGGAACGTACCGCAGATGGCACAAAGCTGTGCTCCACCAGCACATTCCTGGCACAATTGTTGATGTGTTTGAAACGATCTGGGCCCAGGAGAATGCCCCCATACCAGCGGGACACCACAACCAACACGTTGCGCACGTTCAAAATCTGCGGAGACAAGAAAGCCACAAAATTCCTTCTCTTTTCACTGAACCTGCTTGGCTGCTGATACCAAAGCGAAATGTAAAAAAGGTCCAGGCACTTGTATTTAAAAAAATTACTGAGTGACATTTCCTCTTCTTTTGCAGGATCAGTGATTCCTCTGTCCCTGAACCCATTGTCTGTCCAATGTTTGGAAGTGTGACCTGTCCATATCTGCATGTTCACAGCCATTAGGCATCACAGTTATCTCCTTAACCCTGCTGTCTGAGGAATTCCAACAACACTGCTGAAAGAGTCACTGCTTGTGACAACACAAATGTTCTGAGCACTTAAAAACAGAGAGGACTGGCAGAATGTTCTGTGACGGCATCTTCTACTCTTTAAGCCTGACTTTAGGGCAATTATTGAGATGAAGATAGGCAGGACTTAAGTCCCCACTTAAGTCAGACTTTAGGCCAGACCTTAGGCCGGACTTAAGTCCCCACTTAAGTCCTCACTTAACCACTTAAGTCCCCACTTTAAGTCAGACTTTAGGCCAGACTTAAGTCTCCACTTAAATCCCCACTGAGCCACTTAAATCCCCACTGAAGTCCTCACTTAACCACTTAAGTCCCCACCTAAGTCTGACTTTAGGCCGGACTCTCCATTTATCACTGGCTGTGCAGTCTCTGTAGAACCTTTGCTGGCAGTACACGGGACAGTGCTAAGCTCAAATGCAGCTTCTTGTAACCAGGAGGTTTCATTTTGAAATGCTGCTCTTGTGTGAAACAAGATTCATTTCTATTAAAAAACAGAAAAACCAAAGTAAAAGCCCTCTCTCTGAGTTCAGCAACAATAAATGTTTTAAATCACCCAATTTTCATACCCTCATGTCATAAGAGCTCCAAAGAAAAAACTCCAAGATCTATGAACATCCAGCAATCAGTCCACAAATGACTTGAATCTTTTCCTATGGCTGAAAATGGAACTCTTCTGATCCTTATCTTACAATTCTCCCAGAACAGAAACATCCCCAGGAACTGGGATTACAGATGGAGAATGATGATCCATACTATTTATATACATTCACATTTGAGAGTGACATTTGAGAGTGAGTTTCTAAACTGCATTTTTATGGAATATTAAGTGGCTGGACAACTTTCAAAAGTATGGACTGACAGGAGAAAAAAACTGATAATCTCAGAACAAATCGAGGCACAGCAACTGCCAAATTGTGTCTTTACGTTATTTTCCTACGAATAATGTCTTCACTCTTAGCACATATCCTTGCATATAATCATAACCTAAACTTGCTTATTTATTTATTATTTATTATCAATCTAAATTCAAGATTTGCAAAAGCCAAAGATTAATTTCTACGACCTGCAGAAGATGGAGAAGGCGTCCACCTGCTGCTGTCTCTCCATCATCTTCACAATCCTGTAGGAACGTCTGCTTATCTTCACAGTATATTCTGGAAAGAAAAAAAAAAGAATAACACAAAATAGATTAAAAAATGTCAACCAGCAAATATTTCTACGTGATTAATGAAGCCTCAGACATCTTTCACACACGTGTGTATCGATTCTAATTCTTTACTGCAGACATTGACATGAAAACAGGATGAGGCACAGGGCAAACCACAAATTATCTGTGCAGCAGAACAAGGTTTGAGCAGTTTTTAGCCAGACTTAAGCTGCTTCAGGCCAACTCCAACCATCAGCAGTTTAAAGCCCCTTCACAGAAAAAACCCCAGGGTTTTAACCCAATAATTGCATCCAGCTGCAACCAACACTAGCAGCTACAGATTCAAACAATGGTAGAAACCTAGAAGGAGAACTTGGACAACAACAGGATGAATAATCAATCAGGTCTGGATTTCAGCAGCAACACGAAACTATCCCTGAAATTTGCCTTTGGATTCTCCATGGGGGCACTGCAGTTAACTTTTGGCTGTGCTGTTTCATGAACAAGACACCAGCTTTCCCAGGTGTAATTTTCCAGAAGTAATGCTCAGAGGTCTCCTGACCAATAAATTGGTTTGCTACCAACTTATTCCCTAACTTCTGAACTTACTTACAGGAAACGAAAGAGGCTTCTAGTACTAGATGACAAAGAGGAAGCAGTAAGTATGTGCCTGTTCCTTTTTTAATTTTTTTAAGTGGATTTGGATAATATGGAGTGAAAGAAGCCAGATTTCGGTGAGAACAGAAATGCCCTCTTTCCATTCAAAGTAACACCTGCAAGACCAATCACATGAATCAGAAATCTATTCCCTAAAGCAAGGAATGTCTTTGAATAGCAAGAAATTTAATAGGAAGCAATTTCTTTCTCATGTCCTGCATTCATTTGTCAAAGAACACTAAAAAAAAGAAAAGAAAAATCACTATCTATGTCTCACCTGTATGCATATATGTTGTGGGTAGCACTTGCAATTTTCTTGTTCTCATATAATTTTTCAAGAACTCTTTTAACCTACAAAAAAAACAACCGAGAAAACCTGGAACAGGGGTTTCACACATCCCCTCTCAATATCACTGCTAAACAAACATCCCAGTAGACCTATTCAATATCTAGTAGAGATTTAATATCTACCCTGGCTACACTGTGCTATTTCCAATTCTTCTTGAAGAAATTCGACTGACAAAAATCACCTTGAATAAAAGATACCTCAACGAAAAGGAATCCTACTATTAATGGAGAACATTGCTTCAGACACCTATCCTCTCCTTACTTTGAACACTGAAGGAAGAAAAATTGCATTACTTAATATTTTTATTACTTTCATAAACATAGACAGTAAGTTAAAACAGTAAATTTCAATGCAGGGACTTCAAGCACAAATCCTATGAAACAATCACCACCTTTGACATAATTTATTTCCCAGCTACCAGGTTCCTGCAAAAGTACTTTAAAGACTAATTTTTGTGCTGTATCTTCTTTAAGTGATTCTTTCATATATATATATATATATATAAAAATATATAGATATATATATATAGATATATAAAATAACTGAGCTCTGTGACTTTAGAAAGGGAAGAGACAGGAATCATTGGCTTAAATGTATATTTTTCACTTTAAAATACTCTCACCCTTTTATCATAATTTTGTGAGTTAAGGTTGTTCCTACATACACAAAACCCCACATGAATGTACAGTGTATGGGAACTTGAAAGGTCAAAGTGCTCCAGAAAGGAATGCCAGGATTTAGAGACCAAATTCTTGAGGGGGAAGGAAAAAAAAACCAAAACAAAAAACCACAGACAGCTTCCAACATTCCAGCTGTTGTACAGAGAAATCAGCCTAAAAACTCTGTCAAAGCTGTCAGTGTTTCTTCATGGCCACTGAGCATATAGGAGAGCTGGCTTACCTGGAACTTCAAGAAGTACTTGACAACACCCCTCACCAAAAATTCTCTAAAAAAAACCAACCCAAAATTGCATAAAATGAAAGAGAAAAATCCTCTCAAGGTTTAACTCTGAGTTAACAAAAGAGCTGGAGCTTCCCCACTAAAAAAGGGATGATCAAAGGAGGCTGATGGCACCAGATGGAAAGTGATCTACAAAAGAAGCTTGAAACCCCTCTCAATTAGGTCACAATAAAGATTCACTTATGCATGATCTAAGGGTGTTTTTCAACAGAATTCCTCTCTGAAGGAGAGAAAACATCCCTAAACCCATCCTAGTTCCTTTCCCAGCTAACCCATGACAGACTCAGTCCTTTCCAAACATCTTCTGACAAACCTGCCAACAGCCAGAGCTCAAACGACGGTGCTGTTACTCTCTCACATCTAATGCACACAGCAGTAAAGAAGAGCAGCAAGGAGAGCTGTTACTTCACTGCTCAGCTGCCAATGAAACCAATCACCACTCACACAAGTATTGGCACAGAAAGATGCACAGACAGAGCAACATAGCTGGCAAATCCCAAGTATTGCTGTAACACTTTGCTGAAAAGACAGGCAAAAAAGAGAAGAACTGATCTCTACTAACTTGGCTGGTTGTCACCACTGGAGCCAAATGTGCCTGGAAAGTGCTCCTTCGATCTGTGATTGGCTTGCCATGGTGTATGGGGGGCAGTTCCTCATCTAGGGGTCACAAACAAGGGAGTGTTTCTTTGCTTTTTAAGATACAGAAACAATGCATGTGGCTACAAAAGTAAAGAATGAGTCAACTTTTAAAAAAAGGGACTTGTTAGAGTGAAGCACAGAAAATACCAAACAAACCCCCTCAAAATATATTGCATTTTAAAATGATTGTTATTAAACTTTATTCTAATTCTATTGTCACTAATTTTATTCTAAAGCTGGGTAGAAAAGCAGAATCTTCAGGTCTCTATTTCAACAGAATTAACAAGAGCATATTTTTTACCTTCCTGACTTTCAGATGGCATGTAATTTAACATTTTAATTTGATCTTCCTGAATGGGCTGATAGTCTAGGAGAAAATCATCTCCATCATCTTCATCGACTTCTTCAGTGGATTTCTTAATATCTGGTTCTATTAAGATACAAGCAGTAGAATTTATTACACATTTTTTTGCAAGACAAGCAAAACAGAATTTCAAGCTCTTTTTCTCAAAAGTCTCTGGCTTCTCAGTGCTAAACAGTTTGACATTAAAAATTACTGAATGCAGAATAGTAACATTAATTACAACAAAACCCAAAAGTACTCAGCCCAGTATTAACCTAAAACTTCCTGAGAATTTAAAATAAAATAGTCATACTATGAGCCTTCCATAAGATATTCTGTTTCAATACTAAGTAACAGTATTTTTAAGAAAAAAAAAAAAACAAAAATGTTTACTGTTTCCAATAAACATTCCAAATGCTCCCTTTAATCTGAATTTAGAGATCAAATTAAGCTGATGTTTCACAAAAAGTCATTTACTGGTCATTTGGGGGAAAATGTAGAGCTGTTGCTCAATGCTGCTTCATGAGGGTATAAAATTATTAGATTTGAAACATCTCCCTCAACGTGCTTCAGGAATTCTGGGATTCCAAAAATCCTGTTTTCCTTCATGCATAGAACATCCAAAAAATAATAGTCAATAACAAAGGAAGAAATAGACAGGGTTCTGACACCTGGGTTTAGAGCCAAATTAATATATCACAGTTTCATTCCTATTTTGAGGTTCTATGAGGTGCTTATGAGGGAGGTTTTTATATTATCTGTATTTTCCATAAAAAAACAGAGGGGTGATAAAGCATGTTCAAAATGGAAGCCATCAAGCTGTGGTCAAAATAGCCAAACTTCCAATACTGTCAGTAAAATTTTCACTTCTCACTGTCCACTCTTTTAGTCACATCAGTGAAAAATTACTTCTCCAATGTCTGTGATGGAGCAACAAAATGCACAATTTAATGAAAGACTAACACTAGACCTTACCATCAAACAATACTGAAAATGATTTTTTTTCCTTCAGACTTTTATTTCTCACAGGACAAAGATAAAACTCCTCACAGAGAAAAGCAGTTCTGTTTCCTTTTGCCACAGTGCATGCACACATCACTCACACATTTCATAGCAGTTTAGCATTTTAATCCACAAAATCCCCCCCCCCCTTTTTTTGAAAGAACAACTGCAAATTTATACAAACTCTGTAAGGGGAACAGCAGAAGAATCACTGCAGCTCTACTGCTGATGTACTTCTCATCCCAATATGGTAAAATGAATGGAAGGACAGAAAAGAAAAGTGATGGAAAACTTGGTCATTTGCCTGCATAGTCCACTGAAGTTTATCTTCTCTTGAATCCCAGTGCTCCAACAATGAACTCAACACCAGAAATTAATTACTGGTATGGATTGCCCTCCCTTTGCAGAAGGGAGGGCAATGCATAATGCACCTGTGGGCAGCACTGTCCTTTCACGTAAGGAATTTCATTCCTGAGAGAACTGCAGACCTTTTTCCAGTTCACAGGCCACCCCCACCTTCTTTCCCCTACTGCTTCTTAAAAAGGGACACTGCCACTGTAAAACAATAAGCCCTGACACGGGAGACTGATAGATCCAATTCAAAAGCGGGCATAAACTAATTTGTACTGAAACCTTACTTTGCAGTGGAAGAAGGAAAATAAAAGCCCCACGTTTTTTCTGAAGTACCTGGATCTGAAGACTGTGCCTTTTCTACCAGAACTTCTCGAATCTTCTCCACCCATAAATACAGGATGCTTTCACCAAGGTTCTGTCTGGAAGTAAAAGGTTGTGGGAAATGAAGAATCACTTTTGCAAATTTCACTTGGAAAGTACATAAGCAACTTTCAGATTTCAGACACACAGCTTAGGCAGGCTTGTGTAAAGTTCTGTCTCACTGGGTGGGCTGTGATAGTAGATCAGTGGAGCACTGGAATGGAACAGCACAGTCTGGATAACAGGCAGTGCTATAAAGATTCAGGCTTAGAAGCTTCACTCGGGGGCACGGGTGTGTACTAACGTACTGAGGGAGGATGGGATGAACACAGTTCACACACACATTAGGAGTTAAGAAACGCTTCCCTTTTGTGCAGCAGGACCCAAACAACTCAAAACACATTTCAAGTGGTTAAAATGGTTATGAACTGTGCATGTTTGTCTAAGAAACAAAACTGAAGATTTAGGGCCATATATATCTCATGGTTTCTGATTAATTTTATTCTTACTGACACCATCTGGGCATCAGGTAAGTAACAAAATTACATATTGAAACTTTGCTTAATGTAGACAGCACTGCTTTGAAACAAATACTTTGATTTGAAACAATCAAATTCAAATAAACATACATATTTTAAGAAAAATATTCAAGCAAAAATGAGGATTTTAGGAACTTGTAGCTCTGACTCCAGAACAATTCAACACCCTTACTTCACACTGCTTATTGTACAGAAGCACTGCTTAATACCTGAAGACTATTTTTTTAGTGATGGAATGCAAAAGATTAGAAAAGGAATAAAACTTCCCTGTTTTACAAAAGTAAACAGCACTTTGTCCAGCTATCACTCAATTACAGTTTCTGAATAGTTGCAAATTAATTTGTGTCTCCCAAAACAGACTTGTGATCTATAATTATCCATTTTTTCTACAGCAATTGACAGTACAGTTCACATTGGTTGAGACTGCAGAATTACACAACTTAGATCCCTAGGGACTAGAAAACACAATGTAAATGATGCAGAGTATCTCTGCTCATCTGACAATCACTTAGACATTGAATAGCTAAAAAGGCTTTCACAAATACTGTGCACATCAGTGATTACTCCAAGTTTTTTAATTAAAAGGACCTAAACTGCATATATGGCCTAAAGTACAAACACTTTCACTTCCTGCTGAGCAAACAGAAGTGAGAGCAGACCAGTCAGAGCTTTGACCTCTGAGCTCATACAAACAGAAGGGAGCTGAGCCAGCACAATCTGACAGCCCACAGGACTGCACAGGGGGAAAGAAAAAAACCCACAGGAGCTCCACCTGTGGTAGAGGCTCCATCAAATCCTTTGAATCTGGACAGCATGAAGGATAACCTCTGTCCTTTTTGATTCACTGAACTGTGGTGAATATGATCACACAGAACTTTTCCTTAAAATCCTTGTGCATTTTTAACATTTCAAATTAGATTTTACTCACTTAAATTATCTGTTGTTTAATTACCTAGGAAACCCAGTTAATCAAAGTATAAAACCCTTATGCAAGTTAAGTGCTCTCTTCTTATGGCATTTAAAAAGCATTTCTTATGCAAGATGCTCAGATTTCACTGTCTGGGGCATAACTGTGCTTCCTTATGTTTTCATTTCATTCCTTTGATATAATCTTTGGGATCGAAAAGACATAAATAAACCATATAAAATCACTACATTTTCCCCTTCCACAGCATTTCAAAATCATGCAATTTGAGTATGTCTAAATGCTGTTTATTATCATGCATTCATTATGCCTTATTGTTAACTGCACACTGTGATAATAAACAGCCCATGATGTTCCAGATTCCAGTTAATAGATTCTGCATGTGTTTATTTTAAAACCAACTCATCCCTTAGCTTTTAAGAAAAACTGGTACGCTACTTATGCTCTAAAACAACCAAAAGTTTCCACATCCTGTATTTTAACATTCAATTGCAGAACAGATAGAAACTGAAAATACATTGTCTCCTTTTACTGTGTCCCAGTCTCAAACTTACACATATATTTCTTCCAAGCTATTTGCTAGTTCTGTATAATCTTGTCCTCGTAGCCAAGGGGCACTAGAATGAAAAGAAATGCAATGAAAATTATAATGCTGCTTCCAACATTCCCAAACAAATGCGATGAACATCTTGAAAACATAACTTTGCCAACCATCATGATTCTGGCTGTAAACAACTTGGGAAAAGCAGGATAAAGAATAGAATGTCCTTGCTGGAAACATCCCCCATCACTGCTATACTTTAATTCAAGAAGGATTTTAACAAACAATTAACAGTGGCAATTGATAAAAACACAAATGTTTGCAAGAAAACTTCACCTACTTCAGTTGATAAATAGGTGGCTCTGCAGTTGGATATCCTGGTGGCAAAATCACCTGAAAGAAATTCAGGATATGCATTCATTGGACAACCCTCAGCTGGATGAGCTTTACTGAAGGACTCTGATGTGAAGCACCAGGACTACAGTTAGTGTTACAAATGAAGAAAACAGTTGGTTATGCTGCCACAGAATCACAGGAACAACTGAATATCTGCCGTTAAAATTCCAGTAGTGGTAATACAATTATGTTTTATGGGCAATTTATAAGGATGCAAAATATAGTACAGAAAAAAAAACTGAAAGAAGCTGTGCATATGGTTACTGGACTTAAATAAGTGGTACCACACTTCCCTAAGTAGACACTTCCAAATTTCTTACACTAAGTAAACTTCTTGCTTTCAGTTCTGAAAACATCAGGTAAGGAGTTGGATCAATTAAGTTGATCCAAATTTCATTTTGTCTCAACACTTTCCAGAAAGAAAATCTAGAACTGCAATAGATTCGCTGAGGCACAAAGTCAACGTAAAATAAAAGTATTTCAGAAATTAGTCTTTGGTGAAATATACTGAAATGCTTTGGTCAGGTGTGGAATTAGGATACACTACTGAACAGATCACAAGCACACCAATGTGTTAAAGGAACAATCACTGAAAAGTCTTATCACAGACTCCAATCCAAAAGCTTATTATCATCTGAGTAGATAATAAACCATATTTAAAGGGTTTCACCTGCATCAGTCCAACTGTAAAATTTGTGCTGAACTTACCACCACCACTATACCTGCAAACAGAGGGTCCATTTTGGTTGATCCAGACAGTCACTAATCTTAATGCAATAGATTTTTTCATCTTCATCAACAACACACCAATCATCACCATAGATCGATGAAAGGGCTTCAATTTCATCAATCTAAAAAAGAGAAAAAAAGCCAAAGCAAATACACCCCTCCATAAAACCCACACCACTTTGTGTGCCAATCATCTTTTATAAAGTGTTGCTCTTCTCCAACTCATTGACAGATGTGACAAGATTCACCGCACTGGAAGGCCCTAACTATTGGGGATCCAGTCCTGATTCACAGGACTTCAGGCGCACCAAGGGAGGTTTACGTCGGACATTAGGACGAATTTCTTCACAAAAGGGGTGATTAGACATTGGAATGGGCTGCCCGGCGAGGTGGTGGAGTCACTGTGCCCGGAGGAGTTTAAGGAAAGCCCGGACGTGGCACTCAGTGCCCTGGTCTAGTTGACACGGAGGTGTTCGGTCACAGGTTGGACTCGATCTTCTCAGAGGTATCTTCCAGCTTAACTGATTCTGTGATTTTGTAAGTAACCTGTGCTCAGTTCTCTCTCACACACAGCAGCTTTTGAATTTCTGTGGATAATCCTGTCATCTCAGCAGTGACAAGGCGGGCAAAGTGACAGGGAGCAGATACCAGTACCTTCCCTGCAGCTCCCAATCGGGTGCTGTTCCTGGCTAGTGGGACCCCAGCAGGGAAAGACCCCGAGGGCTCGGCACTAAACTCTTCCTGAGGAGGATACTTGGCAAATTCCCAGAAAGAAAAACCGGGAAAGTGCCTAGAAATGAAACACGTGGAGTGGGTCGGCGGAGCAGGCGTGTCACAGTGGGCACGGAGCCGCTCAGGGGGCCGGGGCTCACCAGGAGCCCCCTGAAGTCACCGCTTTCCCCGCGGCCCCCTCGCCCCCTCCGCCGCTCACCTGCTGCTGGGCCCTTTCCGTGTCACTGGCCGCCATCGGACACGGGGGAAGGAGGAGCAAGAGGAAGGGAACGAGCAGGAGGAAGGGAACGAACAGGAGGAGAGAGCACAGGAGCAGCCCGGCGCCGCGCCGTGTGCGCAGCCGTGGCGGTGACGCTCCGACCCTTCCTTCCGCCGGAGGGACGGAGAGAGGGAGTGGGCGGACGAGGTTCTCTGTCTCGCATTCCCACAAAACCTACATTATATCCGCCTTATATATTTTTCCGTTATTCCCTACATCCTGGTATTAAACTAAAGTGTGTAAGCAGTTCTGTTTCACTGAGGATTTCACAGCCGTTTTCACCTTGCGTTTATGGCACTCGGGATGAACGTAACTAAATTTCTCTTAAAAATGACGTGAAAGAGTAACAGGTGTTTCAAGCAGTTTTCATTTCGGTTCAAGAAATCCATTTATTTTATTTAACCTCGGGAAGTTTAAGCCATCTCTTTTAGTGACGGCACTGATCAGTAAAGGTCTCCTTACGAGCAAAGCATGGGTTTCACCGTTTTTGCAGTTTTTGTCGTTTATGTTTTCCTTCAAAGGGATTTTATACTGACACAGTTGGGAAAAATTCAAGGTGAACTTCAAGCTTTGCGTTTCTCGAAAGCTTAGAGAAGTTGCACCCGTTCAGGAGAACTGAATCAGAGTTCAGAATGATTGTGACAATCAGGACAGGCAAAACAGACAAAACAAAAACTAAAACAAACTAACAACCCACAGCAACAAAAAAAAAAAAAAAAAAAAAAAAAAAAAAAAAAAAAAAAAAAAAAAAAAAA
>VZUI01049914.1:0-17593 GCA_013401135.1 Cettia cetti
GGCGGGGGGTCCGCCCACAGGCGGGGGGGTGACCCACAGGCGGGGGTGACCCACAGGCGGGGGTGACCCACAGGCGGGGGGTGACCCACAGGCGGGGGGTCCGCCCACAGGCGGGGGGTGACCCACAGGCGGGGGGTCCGCCCACAGGCGGGGGGTCCGCCCACAGGCGGGGGGGTGACCCACAGGCGGGGGTGACCCACAGGCGGGGGGTCACCCACAAACCCGCGAGATTCAGCCCAAACTGGGGAAATTCACACAAACCGAGAGAATCAGCCCAAAGCCGGGGCATTCACACAAACCCCTGGGATTCACACAAACCCGCGGGATTCACACAAACCCAGGGAATTCAGCCCAGACCAGCGGGATTCACACAAAGCCAAGGAATTCACACAAAGCCGGGGAATTCAGCCCGAACCCGCGGGATTCATAGAAACCCATGAGTTCGTTTCACCCTTAGCCCATGGATTCACCCCCCCAAACCCGCGGGGTCCACCCTAAGCTCACGTGTTTCACCCCAAACCTGCGATTCCTCGAACCCGGGGAATCAGAGAGGGCACTTCAAACTGAAAGCTCGTGTTGTTAATCCCTTAAAATGGTTGGTATTACTACTCTTATTTTACAGTAAATTGTTATCTTTATATATTTCTATCCTTCACTTTTACATTTCTAGTATACATTTACAGATAATAGTTATATGTTCGTTATACTTTACATTACTGATATATTTTATGTTTTAAAATATCTCTATTAAATATAAATATTTTCGTATTATCTTCTATTATTCATAGAAGAAATTATTTAATAGGTTATTATACGATTTCTATTTAGTTATCTGCTAAGTTAGTTTTAGCTCAGAAACAACGCATCCTTTGTTTTCTCCCTTCAGACCCAACTTTCTCTGGTTTTAATTATTTCTGTTTAAATGTAACAAGGTATTTGTAAAATAACTGATTGCAGAAAACAAACAAAAATCCCATCAATCCCCCCCCCCCAAAAAAAAAAGACAAAAAATTCACAAAACTTTAAATCAAGGTGATATTTAGGTCCAGCTGGAGTCTGAACAAACATCTGTCAAACTTCAGAGTAGTACTCTTAAAAAAACCAGCTCAGAAGCATCAGTGACATCAACACATTCTGATTTAAGTAGCACTAGGGTGAATTACACTTAAGAAAGCTCAGAGACCAACAGAAAAGATTGTGTTTTTATTTTAGAAAAAGGAGTAAAATGGGAGCTGTACCCAACAGAAAGTGGTTAAGGTTGATTTAAATGTAGTTAATAGAAGTATTCCAACAAAGACAGAAAGCAAAACTTGGCATTCCTGCTTCAAACTGGTAAACTAGTGAATGAAGACAATTTAAAACAGATCTTTTATATTTTAATCATAGTTAGAGTAACAATTCCAACTTTTTTTTTGCAAGTCTGATGATATATACACCCAAGAAATGAACAGAAGAGTTGAAGTAAAATAGCACCAGCCTTGTACAGAAATAGAGAGCTCAGCACTTCCCCCCCCCGCCCAGCCTAAAATCCATTTGAATATTGTAAAATGCAGCACTCCAAGCTTAGGGAAATCACAACTGAGAGACTGTTTGAAAGACCCAATTCAAGTGCTATATTTTCCCCAAAGCTCACACTCCCATGTCCCAGCTCCTGAGCATCAAAATCCAAGCCCTTTGCCCTCAAGCAGCTCTTCCCTGGCTTGCACAGAATTCCTCTTTTGAATGAGAAGCTTCCCAAGGTCACATGCTCCCCTCAAACACATGTGCAAATCAACTTTAAAGCCATTATTGTTTCCTTTTACTTAAAAACTGTACAAGACCTGATAAACCATCAGGAGAGTAATTAATCCTAACATCATTTTCCTTCCCAGATGCCCCCATCTACTAATGCATTGTCTTTGTTAAATTCATGCAGAACCTTTGCAGTGATAATGGTTTAAGCTGCCAACTCTCAATAGAGGTATGACTTGGCTAAATTTTCAATCTATTATTTGAGACCTGCAGAGCTTCCTGGATATTGATACTTCCACCAAGTCTTACACTTTTGTTACTCCTGGCAATCTTGGGAAACTTCCTTTGGGTTATTGTACCTCACTGAGACACCTTCCTTTTTCTTCCTATAGCAACAGGGAAGTGAAAGAAGGAAAGAAAAATCTCTGAAACTGGAGGGGAAAAAAATAACAAAATGATCGGGCAACAATTAGAGAGACAACCTAAACATCATTCACCACTTGCTATACATTGATTTTTGTTAACATCATCTGTAAAGTTTAACACCTTCTCCCCACAGTTTGCTACTAACCACAGTCACTATTTTACCTACTTTTCAATATTTGATCAAGTATTAAGCCTTTATATTAAGTTCCAAAAAAACCCAAACAAGTCCTCTGCAGTCACTGAAACTGTACTTGTTTACACTTCAGGGGAAGGTGCCCAATTCCTCATGTCATTTTCACCTGAAGTATTTCAGGAGGGAAAAAGACACAGAGGAAAGGTAATAGGATGCAGAGTACACACAACGACCTAAAATAATACTGTTCCTACAGTATCTTGTGCAGACAACTTTCCATAAACACAACAGTATGTTTAAATATAAGGCAAATGGACACTGGAGGCCACAAAGAAACTCACTTGTGTATTCCTCTTAAGGGAGTAAAAATCCAATTTCATTTAAGTGCTATAAAAGTAATCCTAACACATAATATTGTTAAGAATTACATTTTCAAAAATGTTCTGTTATCTACGCTTGTTTGTCTAACAATATGTTTTACAGAATTTACATTTTTTGTGCTGAAAGTAATTTTTAAAAAGATTTTTTTTTCCAGAGAAACACTGTTTAACTACAAGTCTTAGTACAGCTGATTGAGCGGGTGCTTTGACAGAGCTATAATCTGTTACTTAGTATAGCAGCCACTGTTTTTATAATCCTTAAAACAGTAAAATTCCCAAGGCAGATTTGTCAGGAAGCTGTAAACAAGTAATTTCCCAAGACTTATTGGCAACAAACAAAGTGATCCCTAGTCTAGGTTTTAATTTTCTCTGCCAAATTTCAATTTTGAAACCTGTGGAGTCAACTTCCCAATTAATACTCTGGAGCAGTTTGGAAACTTGTCTCTGAGGAAGAGTCAACATCTATTTCCAACGCAGACCCATCAGGATTTGGGAGGGAATTAGGATAGGACTTTAAGTCTGACTGCTCCTGGATATCAGCAGGAGCATTTTTCACAGCTGAGTGCATGAAGCATAAAGATTCCCAGAGCCAGCTCTCAATGTGTGCAGCAGAGTGAGGCATTTTAAGGTGGCAGTATGAAGAACGAAATTCCACAGTAGATGGGACAGTTTGACATTTTCTTAGTGATGCATAATTGTCTTTCCTGTTTAAAAAGAAGGAAGGAAAAGATTATTAGTGTTTCAGTGGCATTTCTGTCATGTTTCCAAGGAGCAAATACAGTTGTTCATCTTCCAGAAGGCCATCTCTGCATTCCACTTTGTAATCTGCTTGTTATCACCAACCTGAACAACTGGAGCAGAACTTGTGTACACTCTAAACCAGCACCTGAATCACCAGGTTAGCCTTTTTCAATTTGAGAAACGGAGAACTGAAGTTTTATCCAAGAACACCCTATTTTTTAAAAAAATTCACTTCTCTCTTTTGGGAAAAAAAAACCAAACAAACAAAAAACCCAAACAACAAAAAACCAAACCAACGTGTCACAACCCCTCTCACAAATAAAAAAAACTCAACTTGCCATACAGAGACACTTCAACACAGCTTGAGCTGCTTTTCCACAAGAGGAAAAACAGTGTTTGTGTTTAGTCATGATGCAATGACCAAAGAACCCTTCTTAAAAGTTATTTCTGAGACAAACTTGGGATTCTGTGTGTTCCAAAAGCCTGTCTCAGATGAAGAGACTCAGGATTGGTAAGTCTGGAATCTGAGAAATTGCTAAATAAGGGTAAAAGCAGGAAGGTGACGATCCCCAATTTTCTTGTGGAAAGGAATCAGAAATATCATTAAGAAAAGAAGGAAGAAAAGACACTGGATTACACTTGCTAGCAAGGAACTGAGGAGAGGACAGTAGGATGAATAGCAAATACATACCAAGAACTACATTTTTGCTCAGAGAGATGCCTCAAAAGCCAATTAGTGCTATTCAAGAAAAGAGAGAATTTCTAAAACTGTGTCATTTGCATGCAGCAGCCCTCCACTTTACCTGGCTGTACAGAACAGCTTGCTTTTAGCCTGGGCATAAACTGTGGCAGCAATTCGAAAAAGCTGCTCCTGCATCCATCGAACATCAGCAGGCATGTCAGGAAACCAGTTCACCAACCTGCAGACAAAACCAAAACACAGCTTTTGTAAGCAGGAGATTTATCAGAGTTATATTTTTACACACCCTGTCCTACATCCAAAACAGTTTTTTCCTAAGAAAAGGGGCAGCACAAATCACTGCATCTGAGTGGCTGAGCAGCGTGTGCATCCCACACCCTGTGACCGGCACAGGAATCCTGCAAAATATTCCTGTCCCCAAGACCTTTGTGGTAGGAACATTCTGCTCAGTTTAAAGCAACGTAGAAGAGGAAGGAAGAACAAAAGAAAAGAACAATGGAAGAACAAAGAGAAGGCAAAACAAGAACAATGTCCCAAATGTACTTTTTTTCCTTATGACACCCTTAACAGAAATCAGCTACATCAGAGTGGGACAAAGAGGAAAATCCCACAGAGAAATCTGGTGAAACTTGCTTCTTCCTCATCCACCAAAAATGGCACAAAAGAGCCACATTCAGTGGCACAGAAAATACTTCACTGGAGCTCTATATGGTTAGATGACCAGAATTGATTTTTCAAGATTTTCTAACGATAGTCACGACATCTGCCACTCAAGGACTGGAATTCCCTTAAGCAAGCACAAAGCTTGGGATTCATAGTGCACGCACTGAGCATAACTTCTCCTTGACAAGAATGGAAACTTATCAAATTAAGCCCTCTTAAGCTTCAAGAGCACAACTTTCAGTCAACCTAAACCAACTGGTAAGAGAATTTATATGATGAGTAAGCAGTGGATTTCACTCCTCACTTCAGAAAGAAGCACAAGAAGGATGTGGAGAGAGTTCAGATACTCCTGCAGAACATAGTAATGAAGAATGTAATCCTGGAAAGCACAAGTAAGGGTGCTTCTTTTGAGCAATTACAAGGTAGCTATTAGTAATATGAGTGTGTTATTTAAGAAAATTCTTAATATGTCTATTTATCTAGCCTTGGATTATATAGGCTATAGGAGGATGCATTGCATAGGTAGAAATAATGGGTCCTTTGACAGTTACCACTTGAATTATAGCATCCCAGAATGTCTCCAACACTGAATAAGCTCTCAATGAGTACATTTCCAAAATGATTAAAAGAGTTCTTTACAAGTTCCTTACCTTAAAGCAACCGAGTAAGCAGACTCCACTGGGAGCGTGTATGGCAGCATCAGGTAGGATATCACCCTCATGGGGAAGAGCCTAGAGACCTGAGCATAGAGTCCATTCTGCTCTTTACAGGCTTCCTGCAGTGCTTAAGAATAATTATCAGGGAAAAGATGTTACATTCTCTGAAAGCAGTTTCAGGAACTTTCTCAGAGTTTTGTAATATCCAGTCAACATTATCAAGTGTTACTGAATAAGGGTCAGTTAGAAAACAAAATAACTAATCTCAGGGCACTCTTACCACAAACTTTCTCTTTGATATTTTAAAATATGGGAACACAGATTCATGCCACAACATTATCCAGGAACAAAAAACATTATACAGAACTTCTAAGCAATAGATCTAAGACTTAATGTAAAAAAAAAAAAATTAAAAAAAAAAAATCAAAGTTTGCCCATCAGAGTTACAGGAAACAGCCTGAAGCATGCACCTTTACGAAGTCTGGGAGGTAGACTCTCAAATATGCTCTTCTCCAAAGGCCATGGATTTTGCTTTAGCTCGTCATTTAAGCTGGTCATTTTCAAAGTTTCCACTCGGTTATTTTCTGTCAGTTTTCTTCTCTTCACATGGTCAATGTGTTGTTGTGCAGCCTCATGAGGGTTTCTTTTTGTGAAGGACAAGTGGATATAAATTGAGTCATTCAGAATACCTGAAAGAGTCAAGAGCTTTCACTCAGGTTTGATCCACAGGTCTCCTGAGTACCTGTACAGCACCTGAGGTCTGTGTGTCTGGACCAAGACCTGTCCTGAGGGAACATCATCTACCCCATGTCAAATGCACCTGGCTCTTAGGATCCCACAAAAGTTTAATCACCATGATGGCTCTTCTGAGGGCTTAGGTCTTACTTTAAAACAGGTTCTAAAGAAAAGGAAAAAAGTGAACAATTAACTGAAACTGCCCTGGAAACAGAGTCATTTACCAGTGTTGTTTTCCTGCAAGAAAGGAAAAGATTTAAAGGAGAGGAGGAAAACTGATTTAATATGTATTTGAAAGAAAACACCTAAAACACATCAGATATTTTGGAAATTTAACATGGCAAGTATCACATGAGTACTTTGAGGCATTGCCACAACAGGGTTGAAAAGGAAAGCAACTGGGTTACAATATTTTTTTCAGTTGCATCCTAAGTACAGATCTAAATCAATGTGAGTTGCATTGCAAAACTGGTGCCAATTAAGAAATTGCACTGATAACTACCTTAGAAACAAGCACTAGATCATGATTACAAAGAGAAAAACACAAGAAGTGTATTTACATATGGTTTCCAGAAAATCAGTATAAAATGACATTTGAAAAATGACTTCCAAATTTGACTAGAATCTATATCTGAATACAACAGAATATCCTGTAGTACTTGCTATATCCTACTTGCAAGTACTAGTAAAAGACAAATGTCAAAAGAATATACAGTGAATTTAGCAAAGAAAAATATTTGAAGTGTCACAGATTGGGGGAGGGGGGTTAATTCCTACAGCTGAAATAACAATAAGAAAGGTGATGCATAATGAATGACCTTGGTAAGGTTGTAATTATCATTGATTAGGCTTGGTGCAAAACAACCCTGTGACAGAATAAAAACAAAGTTGATCACAAGATTAGCAGTGTGAAAAGGAGGACAATAGTGCAATACGGAGAGGACATGGGGCAGAGAGATCTGCAAGGAATTTCAGATATTAGTGTCAGATGGAAACTTGCACACAGGAAACCTATGAGTGCAGGACAGCAGCAGAACCCAGCTCAGCACAGACAACCACAAACCAGAGGCTCTTTGCAGAGTTTGTGCTTTTTATCACCTGGTAAAAGCTATAAAGCAAGACTCTCCCATTAAATAATAATAATATATAATAATAACATTCTGGAAAATCAAGCTCTTAAGCAGGACTGTGAGGTTCTTCAGTGAAGAGAATTGTTTCAAGGCAACTTGAATATTCATAACCAGGCATCAGCAGAGTATATCAATGACTGCATTACATCCTGCAGCTGGTACTATCTGTAATGGTGCAAAAGTCCCATTCCCATTCCTCTGATCTGACCCAGCACCAACTTGCTTCTGCATCCAAAGATGACAGAGCCCAGGCACATTTAACACATAGTTAACTTCATCCTAATATCAAGTGACTGTTTTCAACTTGTTTGTCTCAAAGGTTGCACAGCAATAATATTTATCAATATAAAACATGTTATTAGAGTTCTAGGAGTAGAGTAGCAGAACTCGTAATTCTTCTTCCTATACCTATCTAGGTGTCAACAACTGCTTCATTGTAAGTTGTTATCTTCCAAAGTCATTTCTCACACAGAGGATTTGTGTGTGACTGAGTTTTTATTTTTGTTAGCCAGCTCCCACTTCTGGACAACCAGAAAATCACTTGTATGACAGCAGAGAGGAGGCAAGAGAAGATACAGTTTTCAGAGGAGTGGGAAGCAGTATGCTATTCCCATCCTGCACAATTAAGACAAAGCCAAGTAATAATATGATTTGCCTAGAACTGGGAATTCTTTGGAAATTTCACTTAACATTTACTTCACACAGATTTGACAAAACCCCAAAAGTTCAATTTTTGTGTGGCAGGTGAACTATAACGATGGTATTTCTACAAGAATGAAAGAAAATTCCAAAATTCTCAAAGACCAACCCCCTTCTGAGCTACACACAACCCTCTCACCCTTTTCATGTGTTCTGATCTGTGGCTTTTTGGTTTGTTTTTTAAATTGAGGTTAAGACCATATAATCAATAATTATCTAAAAGTTTAACATACCATTCTCCTTCAAGAATTTAAGAGCATCCAAATATCCCTGCTCACAGATCTCTCCAAGTACCTGCAAATATAGAATAAATGAGTCAGACAAATAAAAAGGAGTTTCAACTTCAGATCCACAGTTTGCAGAATGAAAAGCCCCTTTCATCCACCTTCCAGTCTTGTAAGAAAAAAGCCACCTTAACAACTGTGGAATACAACAGATTCAGGTTAATGTGGCTGCTGTGATGATGCATACATGATCAGGTACATTAACTTATCTTACAGATGCACTGAATGATGGCATTCAAACAGACTGGAAGACCTCTCTCCTCTTGTTTCCTTGATTAGCTCTTCAGAAGCTGCTAGCAGCTATGAAACAGGGTGTTTGGAGTATGCCAATTCCCTTCCTTCCCTCCCAGTGCTTCTCATTTCCCAAAGCTTTGAAAAATTAGCTGTGCAATTCTGATGCTCAGGCTTATCTTCCCTATGAAAATATCTTTTACTGGATGCAATACCAGCTCACCTACAAAGGGGTACTGGTAAAAAAAAGTAAAAATAAAGCCTGCATATGTAGAATTTAAAATTTCTCTTAAAGCAGTCAAAAAGCCCTCAGTTAAAATATATCTGCAGCAGTCAGAAAAATTGCTTCTTTGCTGTACTATATCCCAAGCCAGTTGAAAAGGTCTGGTTTTATTTTTTTATTTTTCCAATTTCCACAACGGCAATTCAAGATCATTTCCCTCTTCAGATCTGCAACTAACAGCAATGAGCAAAGTTGAAAGGCAACTTGCCGTGCCAAGAATTAATTAAGACCTTTACAAAACCATGAAACTTTAGTTTCCTCTAATTTCTTATCAGGTAACCTGAAAGGACTACAAACTGACTGTTGTTAATTTCCCAGTGTTGATTTTATGACAGAATCCTGTGATAATTCCCAAATAAATACTGAAGGCCAGTAGCAGGATAAGCATTTTTAGCACGAGAGAGACTAAAACCAAGGAGGACACAGACAAAACATGAACAAATAGAAACAAAATACATCACCAGAGAAGTTTGTGGAACGCTAAGACACTGCAACTTCCTGCAAAAGCTTTCCTGTGGAGAGAAGAAGCAAAGGAAGGCAGGGGCTGACCTTGGGTTCAGGTGGAAAGAGCGCCTGTGTCAAGCGATACAGGTTGCCCAGGCTGAACTGAATGCTGGTGTTGGTGACGTTCATCTCGTGGAAGTTGGCTGACTTCCCCTTGGGACAGATGTCACACTCCCCAGCAAAAGGGGACACTGTGATGGTGTTCTTACACTCGTAGTGAGGCAAGTTGTCACTGATTCCTCCATCCACGTAGCGCTACAGAAAGGAACGGCAACAGCTCATCTCAAGGGCTGACGATGTCTGACAGCAGAACCCTCCACAAAAGAATGAAGCAGCACCTAAGGCTGTAACTTAAGCCTGGTGCTCCCAAGCTAAACATCTTGAGTGGCATGACCTGTTCTCTAATGCCAATATACATTCCTACCTATAGTTCCATAGGCAGTGCAAGCATATTCCATTTGGGATTTTTCTATATGCATTCATACAGATGATAATCCCACACAACACGCAGAGAAAAAGTAGCTCCATGCTTCAAAGTTCAAGTTCCAAAATACTGAACCATTCTAACTTTAAAGTAATCTTCATAATTTGATAGAAAAGCATCAAAAAAGATTTGGACATAAGGGAAGTGTGAGTAAAAATGGACAGTGCTTCAGAAACTTTGCCAAATCACAGACATCTATTGTGCTTTGTGTGCAAGCGCCAGGTTAGGCTTTTATCTCCTTCACACTGAATGGCCCATTTCTGTACTTTTAGTGCATCAACACTTCAGACATTTTAAGATTCAAGGCTCAAAGTGCTCTGTTTTGGGGTAACTACTGTCTAGTGCAGCAGCTGCAGTGGCTACAGACATCTCCACTAGCTCACAGCAGCCAGTTTCCAGTGGGCCACAGGAAACTGATTTGTTCCCAAACCACCAGCCTTGCTGGTTCACAGGCTGCATTCTCCTCCTTCCTAACAGGCCAGCAGACCTAAGCAGTAGGTCCTCATCAAACATACATGTAACAGAACAGTGATTTGAGCAGTAACAACCCGGATTACAGTCTCATCTGCCCTGATACTCAGGTCTTGATCATTCTGAAAAACACATTAGGAATTAGGAAGAGAGCAGCTCATGGCCTGTCAGCTTCCCAGGATACCCTCTGGACCCAGCAGCATGCAGCTCCTGCCAAACTTTAGGTGTGAAATGCAATCATTAAGGTACAAGTGAAACCCCCAAGTCGTTTGTGACGTAAATAAAATACAACAGGTCTGGCAAAGGAGGAGCCTTCTCATGAAATTATTAAAAAGTGGAAGTATATATCTGAGCCACTGTTTCACTGATGTAAATGATTTTCATGATTTGGAGTATCTGCTCAGCTGTTTCTCCAAGTAATTTTTTAAATCTAAAACTACTGCTGTGTTTGAAAGGAGTAAAAAACCAAACAAAAGCCACCACACCCAAAAGCTTTTGGATTGGCAGTTAGATACACCTCTTAAGTGTTATCCTTAAGCCTTTGTTTTACTGTATACAGGCAGGAATGCCAAGCAGTAAACAGCAAGATGCCACAAAGTTTACATTTTTGACATTCTATTGTGCTTAAACCTACAGGAGTCATGCCAAGCATACATAACTATGGTATTCTTACTAAGTTACATCCAAAAATGCCTCCTAAGTACTAAATCGTATCAAAATAATTACAAAGATTAAAGAACAGAATGATGCCTTCCTTTCCTCAAACTATGGCCAAATAAAGCATCACTTGTATGTTTTTGTATTCTGAACTAAGCCTTTTAAAATAACATTATTGTCTGGTGACAAGAACTGAACAGCCAGATTAGCCTGGATCCACCTAAACCTTGGATTCAGTCCAACGTCCTGTTTTTCATAACACCTTTAATCTGGAAGAGTTTAAGGAGACATACAAGGTTTAGAAGTACAGATAAAGAAAATCCCTATACAGTTCTAATAATTTTTGCTTAAATTCCAGCATGAAGAAAAAAAAATACATTTCACATCCATTCTTAACCTTTTAATACTTGCAAATTGCCTTGAGAACAGGGTGTAATCAACCACGGTTAAAGACACTTAAAGTTTTCTTTCTTCCTTCCCTTCTCCTTGTGCAAGGAGCACCACAGTTGAAAGGCAAGCAAATTAATAGAACAGGGTAACAAAAAGCCACCAATGTCACTGCCTTGATTTGAAATGCAGATCTGCTTCCAGACCTGTAATTATAACACCTACAACAAACCATGCCAACTTTCCTGCAGTTCTTGCCTCTTTAAGGGGAGATTTTAGAGAGCCCAGTACAGCCATGAAGTATTAAGAGGCTTTGTAACCAGCAGGTCCTGGGAAGCAATAGAACATACTAAGATACTGATATTTTACCTTTAAAAAGTAAGCTTCTTACCCTGAATACAAATGCCAGAAGGCATTAAAAAGCTTTGTTTGCACCTAGCTGAACAAAGAATTTTAATCCAGTGGTAAGCAGATCTCCCTACAGCCAGAACACAAACATATACTATAAACTATATTACAAGATTTTTTTTAACCATTATAGTGACTCTTCCTGTAAATTTGTGCATGTGAAAGAGCATCACTTCCATCAATAAATATTTATCCATAGGTTACATAATCTTTATCGAATAATATCTTATTTATTATTAATGAATTTTAGGGGGCAGAGGAGGGACAGAGAGGCACTATGTTTATGTTAAAATACACATAGTATCTTCCACACATTCAGTGTTCCTTTCTTTTTTTGGAAAGTTGTTACAGCTACAGTACTAGAAGCTATGATGAAGGTATTTATCTTACAGTAGGATAACAAAAAACCCCACATGCATTCTTAATATTTTCAGAAGAGCTAGATATATTTTTAGATCTTAACAATAGAGACTTACCACACCTCTAAATGATGGTGGAATGAGGCCACAATAAATAGGGACAAATGAACTACAGATTAAAGCCTGTAAGAAAATGAGACCAAAAAAATTAAATGTTAACTGTTCCATTACTGACATATACATTTATCTTTATAAAATAAATTATTATTCTCTAAGGCTATAGTTTCATTAGATCCACTGCACTTTTAAGGCATTTATCCTTCTTTATGACTGATCCCTTGCACCTCCTCCCTCAGACAGTTCACAGAAACACTGACTGGGAAAACCAGTACGTGAATCTGGTGTAAAAAAGCTTGAGTTCCTCTTTAAAACATTGTCAGAGTAACAATACCTGAAATGCTTAAAGCAGAAACCCAACAGGTGATGTTTAAGGGACCTAGGATTATAGAAGTTTCTAAAAGTTACCAAAAAGAAACATACCTGTATAACTTCTTCTTTAGAGTTAAAATTAGATATCAAGGCGTTTTTGCCATCTGATACTCTGGTGAGTGAAATACACAGTCTGCCTGATGACAACTGGTGTGTGTTTTCTGGAAGATTCCTCATCAGCCCATCTCTTATTATTTTTATCACATTAAAGGAAGGATGGAGAGGACCAAGATTTCGCTTTCTGGCTTCTTTGGCTAATGCCAGAACATCTGCACAAGCCTGAGCTGGAAAGAAAATGCACTGCATTTAACAGCAGAAACAACTCACACTTGGACTAATAAGGCATATCTAGAGCCCCAACTTACCTCTCTTATTGCTAGAATGAAAATGCAAGATCTTTTTTACAGATTAAGTAACTGTCCAACATGTTTAAGGAGTTTAGGAGTTTTCTGAGAGACAAAAAAATCACTTTAAACTTTCAAAAAGATCTCCTGGTGAAGATTAAGCAACTTATATGTCATTAAGATACAGATTCGAAGTGTAAGATACCCATATGAGATACTTGCATTAGGAATTATTCAATTCAGAAATGCATTTTTTGAGGGGGAAAAAATATATATATTAAGGTTTCAGGCACCATTTCTCCTCATTGATACATAAACACACTCAAGAGAGCATGAAGTGTGATCTGGTAGGAATGTCAGGAGAGAAGTTTTGAAAGCAGTGGGAAAGGAATGTGAAGGAAATCCATAATACAGCACACAGGTCTCCACCTAAATAGGTGCATTCTTACAGTAACAGACACATAATAGTTTCTCCAATTGAATCTACATTTGGGATCTTCAAACCACTACAGAAGACAGGACTGTTTCTGAAGAACACTAAAATCCTTTCAACATTTAGTCACAGCTCATCCACCTGCAAAGCAGCTCATCCACCTGCAAAGTTTTGTTTGAACTTGGAATGTCACATTTCTCCAGGACACTCTTTGAGGAAATTGCTTGTCAGTTTGGTAGAGGAGAGGGGGGGAAGGTCAAAGTAACACCTTATCAACCTGAGTGATAGGCTACAAGGTCATCTGAAAATATTTTCAGAACTTACATACTTGAACTTACTAGAACAGATAAAATTCAATTTATCAGGTTAAATGTGAACACTGCACTGGCAACAACTCTGCTTAAGCCTTTGAGCTCAGATTAATTTTCAAAAATATTACCTTTCTACAATATTATTCCCTCCCCCAAATAGCAATAATTAAACATCTATCATTCTCAACCAAGAGTCTATGTCCAAAAGAGCATCTCTAAAAAATCTGAGGTACCAGACACACTCCATCTTTACCATTTCAATTATTTCATTCCATCCTCACAGAGGGAAGTCTTGGGCCACAAATCCACTGACACTTGTAGCCTGATGCCACCTCCCACCCCAGAAGACAGCAAACAATTTAGACACAGTTCATGGTCAAATATATGTTTACCTTAGTAAGACACATTTTACACGCAAATAAAAAAATTGCACAAGTCACATTCTGAAAAGTTACTTCCAAAAGCAGAATCAGGCAGTTTTAACAGTTCTAAATTTCCCTGCATCCAGATATTTGTTACCAACTTCCTTTTTTTATTCAGCAACGCTCAATCTTCTAAACTTTCTAAAAACAGCTGTGTTGCAGGAGTCTGAGATAAACTACCAGAACTCTGGCCAGGAAGAGCAGTCTTGGAGCATATGCAATAATTACCTTTTCCAAAATAAATACAGTTTTAAAAAGTTGTGCACCAAGCAAGTCACTTGACTGTTCTAAAATACAAACCAACAGCAAACAAATACATGCAATTTGATTTAGCAGTTACCCATCGTCTCCACATATAAGAATTCCTATACTTGAAGTAGTTCATAGGAAAAAAACAAGAAAAAAAAAAGCTGACATATTTTGTTTATTTTAAGCTATTTTAAATCCAGGAAGGGCTCCAAGTCAAGGAAATAAACAACAAAAAAAGAAAAGTTCTATCAAGGAGTGTGTGATATTAAAACACTGAAAATTTACAAAACTTTTTGTTATTAATTCAACAGACTTCAAAGTAGTCCAACTTCTCTTCTCCCTTCCTTTTCCAACAGGACTAAAATAGAGTTACTTCTTAGGCCGGTGTATTCCAAAACGAACTTCTCCAAAAGGGACTAAGGGCTAGAGCTCAAGTCAAACTGGGATTTTAGACAGGTCTTGGTGTGTCTGTTTTATTTTTGAAACACAGGAGAGCTAAAGAAATTAATCTTCCTAATAAATGTGAACTGTTCCTTGTTACAGTTCTGCATTCCTATTTTTAATTGTTTGTTAACTATTCACTTGTTTCACAGAGTAAAACCTGAAAAGTTTACCCCACAGAGTAAAACCTGACATTATATATTCACAGCCTCCACTAAACTTGCTCTCTTTAAGTGCCCCACTGGAATGGATGATCACAGCACCATCAAAATGCCAGATCTCCAGGACATCCAAGGAGTGCAACTTTAATATTCCAGTTTGAAATAGCCTGGAATGCACTTCATCCTCAAAACAACACTCATGGCTAAGCTTCCCAACCTCCCTCAGATTTAATGAGAGAAACCTCTTTGCCAGTCTATAAAAATATACTTTTCTTCCCCATTCAACGGCTAATGATAAATATAACCATCATTATATTTATCCACATTTTAAGTTCCACAGATTCCCCACCTATCCAGTAGGTAATGTGAATCAAGGAGAAAACCCTTCACTTAAAACATCTGGCTACAAGGCTGTAAGAAATGAAATATGCTCTTCAATTCCAGCCACAAGCCCTGCTCACAGATTTGCACCAGCACACAGACCAGTTCAGGGCTGGGTTCTGCCAAGCCCCAAACATCTCCAACCTCTCTGGGAAGCTGTTTATTATTTTACAGTTTCACAGCAACTGCCTTTTCCTTACATCTCATCTGACCAGGTTCTAGCTTGTGCCTGCTGCCCCCTCTCCTTCTGTTCACCTCTGGGAAGAGCTGGGCTCTCTCTACCCACAGTAAAATGCAACTGTGAAAAAAACCCACAGGACTTACACCTCCAGCTGCAGGAACCACAAATACTGCACACTAGAGTATATCAGAGTAAGAGAGGCATATGATACAAACTCACTAAATATGTCCTATCATTGTAAAACAGTGTTTCTTTAGAGCTTATTTACCATCCTCTGCTTTCTCACAAGGTCACAAAACACCACAGCTAGAAACTCAGTGAATTAGCATGGGAATACCTTATAAGTTTTTATCAATTTGCAGCAATTCACAGATTTTACAATGTGAATGGTTTTGAATTGTCTTCTAACATTCCCAAGTGATGTCTTTTTTTTTTTTCTTTTTTTTTCTTTTTTTTTTTTTTTCCCCCGTAGAAACACACTTGCCCATGGAATCTGCTACCTTGGACAGTGACCACACGCATATTCTATTACTTAGAGAAAATCAAAAATCTCAGTTGGCATATGAGATTGGTAATAATTGGGAAAGGTAAGAGTTTGAAATCTACAACTCTTAATTATTAAAGTGCTAAACCATTTAAAAGCTGTGATTAACTCATATTGCCAAATAAACAATGTACATCTTCTGGAAGAGTGCTTCAAATATTTAAGACAGCTTCCTTCTCAGATCATTTACAATGACTCAAGACTTAAAACTGACTGACTAAAACTGACTCAAGACTTAAAAAAACAGCTACTGGGGAAAATTATGATTTGTTTTAAAAGCTGATAGCAGGCTCATAATAACTCAAGTATGTCATGTTCAGAAATTACAGCAAAATGAAATTAAGCAGCACAAGTTTACTGCTAAAGCTTTGAAGAAATTAATCTTACGTGCTAGAGCTCAGTGGCTAAAGCAGCAGGGAAAACCACTGCTCTCTTGTACTTACAGAGAGCTTCTGCTTGTTTTAGTCAGGGGACTTTTTCCTCAGAAATTTAAGAGCAAAACCCACAAACCTCTCCAAATTCAAAAGAGGTACTCTGTGTTCACCTTTTTTAAGATGAAATCTGACTTTACAAAATCCTCTAGTTCTAAACCAGTCAAGGGGGCTGCTAGCAAAAACAATCATGAACTAGACAAGCATTACTTAGTGGATTTCTTTAGTATAAAGAGAAAATCACTTTCAGATTTCCAGATTATTTAAAACAGTTCTTTAAACTGCAATCTAGTTGCAATCCTAAACACTTTGATATTTTGAAGGCTTTTATTGAGTTTAATTAATTAGAAAAATGTACATTCATGAGCCCTAAATAGGTAAAAGGTGTACTTTTTTTCCTGCTGCTAGAAATTAAATGTGTATTTCACAAAGCACACTACATTTAGTTTCAAACTAACATCTTTAATCCGGGATTAATGCAACAGAAGATTACCTCTATTATTCAAATGATAATTAAAATCAGTGATTTTAACCAATCCACTGTTTCTAATCATACACCTAAGCGACCTTTGCAACATACACCGTGCCCAGATTAGAGAGGAAAAGCACGTTAAAGCTAACCTAAGCCCTGACCTTAACTCTCTTACCTTACCCCAGAAAGGAGCAGCTCTGGAGGAAGCAAGATAAAGCTACCCGGCACCTGACGTGCAGGGATGCTCTATTTCCCAACGAAGCGCAAACACTTTGTTTACAGCCGATGACAGGGCAGGCCGACTCGCTCTGGAGGGTGTCAGGGCTCAGCTGCCTGCCGCTCTCCCAGGTAATTCCTGGACTTTGGACAGCGGCGGTGAGAGCCCCTGACGCACGGGAGGAACCCCGACCTTTCGGCTACAAGTGTGCGAATCGGATCGGGCATCGCCAACACCACACGCTCCCCGCGCCACGGACCCCGCTGGGATTTCATCCCACCCACGGGCACACGTTTAGGGGTGAAGAGAAGCAGAGAACCGGGGCCAGCCCGGCCCGAGGAACCCCGCTACCCGAGCGCTCCCCGGGGCCGCGCCCGCCCTCCGCGCCGCGCCGGGCCCTGCCCGCCGCACCTGCCCCTTCCCTGGGCTCGCCCCGCCGCCCGCCTCGCCGCCCA